>JAWQRP010002335.1:0-15869 GCA_033557875.1 Quadriops clusia | reverse complement strand
ACCTGGGACTGCTCATGGACACAAGGTTGAAATGGAGCTATCACATTAATTACAAACTCAATCAGGCCTATGCTCGGCTAAAACTCTTGTTTCCACTCATAAACAGAAACACTCCTCTCAAAATTGACTGCGCACTTTTACTATACAAATCATTGCTAAGACCTTTGTTATGTTATGCCTGTCCAGTGTGGTGCACAGTCTCTGCAACAAACATCAACAAACTACAAATATTTCAAAACAAAGTTTTACGAATAGCCATCAACGCACCCTGATTTGTTCGCAATAATCAAATTCACAAGGAACTTCAAATAAATAAAATCAAAGAGTTTATTCAACACTTAACAGTAACATTTCACGACAAACTTCAACTATGCGACAGCGCCACTTATTATGAATTAGGAAACCGTAACATCCACACAAGGCGAAAAAAGAAAGTTGCCTCAGGACCTCATCTAAACAAAAATCAAAAAACAAAATTGGAAATTCGGGGGGCGAATATTACTCCTTAGCAAATTATTTATCATTATTTAATGTATATATAATGTATATGTAATCAAAACCATGTATAATAATTGTAAATTGTTGAGCTGGTTACAAATAATAAAAAAAAACTTTCAATCAACTACTAATATTATAGTAAAATCTACACTTGCACGTATTGTTCCTTAAAGTTTAGAACAATTTAGAAATATGAGTCTTGAATATTTTCGCAGAAGAATAAAAATTCATCGTTTTGTGTGTTTATAGCATTATTAAAATTTCAAATAACATTCTTAATGGCCGAGATATGACCATTTCTAAAACAACTATTTTCTGCCTCATCCTGATTTTTTTTCTAGAATGTAAAAATTTATAATTATTTATATTTACATACAATAGAAAAATTATATGTAATTTTCATAAAAAGGCATATTATTACCAACTACTACCAGTAATTTTAATATTATATTTTAATGGGATGCTCGTAGTTTTAATTTTAAATGTTTGTAACTTTACAGGATATATAAGTAATTTTAATTTAATATTTCTGAAATTTGACAAAACTTATCAGAAAATTTAATTTCCATGAGTTGAACTTTACACAACCAATATTGAAATATTTGTAAATTCACATATTTTTTCTTTATTATTAAATACTAAAAATTATGCCCAGTAAAATTAATTGACCACTATGTAAAAATACAATTATTGGATGCATAATTAAAATGCTTTGTAAATTTACAAGACTGTTTTCTGGCTACAAAATTGCCAAGGACCTATACTGTAAATTTGATTAAATTGCGAAGAACTATAAGAAGGTTTGATTCAACGTTGGTTTGAATTAATGTTTCTGAATAGAGCGATAGTTTCCGCAAAACGCAAAGTTTACAAACCGTGGAAATTAATTTTCCGCAATTCACTTTGGCAGCGACTAACTGCTTCCACGTTTAATTTTAGACAAAAGGTGAACAACTTTGGAGTGACATTACTGTCCGGAATGGACAGACGGATGATGCATGCATGCGCCACGTTGCTCAAAGCGCATTTGTTTGGTGCTCAAAGGGTTCTTGGGTCCATTGCGAAGGCTATTAATGTTCTGTGCGCGGGCATAAAATGCGCGACACTTATAAATAACGTACTTTTTACATGTCTGGTCGATGCCAAATAAATATGTTACAATTATGAGGCGAATTTGTCGTCTGGAACCTGTTTTGGGCGGACGGGATGGTTGATGGCAATTATTATGTATAAGAATGTATATGGCGTACTGATTAAAATTGGAAATATTCAGGTGCACCGTAAAAATGTTATTGTAACTTTATATTATAAAGTTTATGACATCCACAGGTCGTTACTTTGCGACCCACGTTTACGTAAGAAATATTACAAGTGGTTTAAAATTATTAAAGAATTAAGTACTTAATATTGTTCTTACAACCAGCTTGTAAAATTCGGAACTTATACATATTGTTGTATTTCAAAAGAATATTTACAATAACATTTTAACTAATTTTCAGGCAAATTGCAATTATTATGTACTGCTATTATATTTCCCAATATTTTTATTCTATAGAATTACTTCTTTTAAAATTTAAAAATATTTATCCGTGTAATACGTTTGTAGAGACCAGAGAATGTTAAGATTACAACTTTATGTCAAAATTTTAATGTCTCAGAATGAAGTATTGAATATTATTTTACAGTTTTAATTATGTTTTATTTTTATAATACCTCAAAATCACAATAGTAATTTTTAGACTTTAAAATGTTTCCCAATCTTTGGACCCGACTGGTAAAAATAGTCACAAACTTGAACGAGGAAAAGTAGGCATGTATATGTAAAACAGCAAGAAGCAGAAGAGTTTGTCCGATTTTCCAAGAACTAGGTTTCTAATGACCACGTTTCTAAACTGTAAAAGGTGTCCTTTTCATTTCATTTAAAGTTGTTATGTAAGTCATGTCCAAAACGATGGGATACTTTTGAATACATTTGTTCCAGCTAGAACCTCGATCTTTCTCGTCGTTCACAGTAGACGGTCTCTACGTGACTATATTTTATAACATCTAAGCTAAGACCTTTTTTCTTCCAAGAGCCTTGATAGAGACGCATTCTTAGCAGCCATTAAAGAATCTCTGCTGTTAATTTTAAAGTTATAGTAATTTCATCTTTGGTCGTTGGGCCGACCAGCCTCACTCCAAGTGAAGGGTGTTATTTTTGAGACGGAAAAAATACGATCCAATTAGTACCTTGGAAAAAAGAAGAGAGGCGATGGCTTGGTCGCAGAAGTAGTTAACGCTACATAATATATTTCTAGAAAGAAAATACTTAATAGTTCGAAAACAAGTCCAGCAATTAGGAAGCACTTTGATTACGGGGTTCTTGTGTTGAGGCGTCTGTAGCTCGACCACTGCTTTTTAACAGTGGAGCGGTACCGGTAGAATGAAACTTAAATATCAGATACCTCAGCATTACACAAGATTTGGTGCAATTTATTTAGACCTAATAAAAAAAATAAAATTGGCAGGTACATTATTTTAGCAGAATTGTAAACATGATACATAGACTAAAATCTTCAAACCTCGACACGACTTTTAAAGTTTCTGATTATAAGACAATGAAAACTAAATTTTGGACATTAACACCTTGAGTTGGTTACTATCAATTTCTCATTACCAGAAAATAATTTTTGTTGTGCTACGTGCAAGCTGAGCAGGCTTCTCCATCGTTCAAGTCTTCTTAAACGAACAGGTACAGCTATTAGTGCCTGGGCTTGGCTAATCACGAAACTGGGCTCCAATGGAACCAGTCCTCACAATAAAGACGTATCTGTCAGTTTTTATGGGCGGTGTAAGGCGCCCCGCTGCCCTATCCGGCCGACAATCTGGCCGGGCGCTATTTTCAAACCCGCGGTACCACAACGGTACCATCTTCCAACGGCTACTCAACCCATTGGCCGACCAACGAGATTGTTTGAGGACCCCTAGCGCTCCCAGCGGTGATTGTTTGATATATTACTGCTCGTATCCAGCCAGCAGAGTGGCTGTAAAATTCAGATGGGCTCAGAAAACCATGGTACTAACACGGTGCCACGGTGTAAACAAAAAGTCTCGCTACGTCAATAATGGAACTCGTTATGTATTAGAAAAGTACGCCCCTTGGTTAGAGGGAAAAAATAAAGGTTTTTCGCTGAATTCATTTCAACCACAGCGGGTTGGAAAAGTTGATTTATTATTACAAAGCACCTCCTTCTCCTACCCGCAACCAAACTTAACTTTAATCACATATATGCGCTTTAATCTAACATCAACGATCGTCTCCAAAATCTCATTCCTGCATTTGTATGTCTGCATCAAACTTTCCGTTACCCTTCAAATGCTTATCTCATCTATCACCTATTCAGTCTTTAAACAAATTATCTAATAAATCGAAGTAATAAACTAACAGCAACGGGCGTGAGCAGAAATCCAATTTGCTCACGACGTGCAACTATTGGATAGCGTAGTTTCAAGAAAACTTTATCAGTTTAATTCACTGAATCATAAACGTACGCCAATGAATCCAATAAATGTCCAGCAGGTGTACGGCGGCGTGTAACAAATGCTTTCCGGTTGGGCAGCAGAGTTTTTTTTTATCGGGTTATAAACAGCTAATCAAAGATTATTCATATGGTGCTTTGTTACCTGTGGTTTTTCTGCGGGGCACGTTATAATATATTCATATGTATTTATTATCTATAACTGAAATAAAATCAGAAACCACGGCTGCGCCCGAGCCATAAATTAACTTTAGTGCGATACATTCCGACTTTAATGGCTCAATTCTAAATCTCCAAGGGATCAATACTAATAACAATAAATCTAATTCGTAGAAATTTTTTAGTCGATTCAAATTTAACGAGCACAAACGGAAGAAGAATGTACACTAATAATTAAAAAATTCCCAGATAAAGGCAAGATCTCAAAGTCGAAATGATGCTGAAGAAAAACAGCCAATAAAACCTCAATCTTTCTGTCGAAATTAAGTTGTTAAAGTTCATTCGCTTGAGGCGGGGCGAACGTATAGTGCGGTATAAATAAAAAAAATATACCTAATAAAGGTTAATTGAACCAAGTTTCTCGCGGACAGAGACGGAATAGCGTCTGTTGGTAACAATTACTCAAGGAAACCTGCATAGTGGAGCCAACAATAAAATTAAAGGAAAAAATGCGACACTTGTGTGGAAACAAAACCCCTAAATCTCTTTTGGATTTTATCTAAACTTCTGTCAATGGATATGTACCTGATTTATTACAGAACAAGATCACTCCCCTGGACGGTCCATTTGGGAAGTTGTGAACCAATTAACTGGATGAAGGCCCGTGGATGTTTATGATTGTTTTGTGTTCGCTTTGTATTTTCTTGTAAGTCCACACCTGCCTACAGGTAACGATAAAACAAAACGACTTTGGCTTGGCTTCGCTCGAATAGCCTGATTCCCTGCAATGAACAAGTTCCTAATAATTATGGTCTGCTCTATAGGAAGACGGAGAAAGAAGACGAACATCGTTGCACGAGCAATAATGAACGCACAATTGGCGGAAGTGTACGGATTTCTTCTTCATTTTGTTACGAAAACGGTTTCAAAAATCATCCTAAGCAAGCTAAACACTCCACCTATCATTGATGAACATACAATCTTGTAAATCCCTCTTCGTCCTGCTTCATCCTCTTTCTTCTTACACAAACGTGTGGCCTGCATGCAACGAGCATCAGGTGAGAAGAAAGACACGATTCGCTGCATTTGGAGCGACTGTACCGCAGTTATATTCAAAAGAAGAAGAATAAAAATCGGAAACACCTCACGTCTCGCTGTAAACAGCACTTACGGCCAAGATAATGTCTTATTTATAAGGCGGCCAACCTCTATTTTACAGCTGCATTCGCCCGAGCGAATGCTAATGCAGTCCTCTCGTCCTTCTCCACCATTCGAAGCCTTTTCTTGAAAATAATCTAAGATTGCGTTAAATTACGTGTTTACATACGGCCATTTACAGAGAGAGGCGTAGAGAATCGATTGTCTTCGAGGGATTGTTGCTTTCTTTATGGCGGCTTTAAAACATTATGGCTTTTTATGACGCGAACATATGGCGTTGGAGTCCAAAGATGGTGGGTCAAGATATCCATCAGTGTTATTAATGATTGATAAGCAATCTACGGAATCTTGAAGACAAGTCAATGCCATGCTTATACACATACGAATGACGTATTTATATCACTAGGTACATGTGTGTATCTTATGTGAGGGGCATATTATAATCTATATCTAGTATATATATAATAAAATATAAAATACTTTTTCAAAACAATAGGTAGTTTTTTATTGTCTCTAACAAGTAAATTATACATTATATAATCACAATAAAAGTTAAATTTCTTCACAATTACTTTTTTTAAATATAATTTATTTATAAGTACGTCTTATATGTATTTGTCTATCAATAGATTGATATTTTGTTTAACATCATTCTAAGTATATGTATATCACTATTATCTCCGTTTAGGATATAAATTTCGTTTGTTCCTTGTTTACTAAAATATACTAAATATAGCATTAAAACGAAATGGTGGAAGGATACAATGGGTATAGTTAACATTAAATTTTTCGTGTGCGTGTATAAAACTGAAAAATCTAGTTTTCAAAGCTTTTGCCCTTTCCTTTCACAGTTAGTATGCTCACCCTGATGATTTGAATCTATTCAAGTATGTACGTTTTTAGTAGTAGTGCACTTCTGACAATCTTTAACTCCGCCAATTTTTTATATATAACTTTTAGGCATATATTTATGTAAATTTATATTTTTTGTAGTTTATAACTTTGTAAAACAGTTAGTAATTCATATTTTTGGTTTTGCGATCTTGTGCATTTACTTCGGAGGAACTAAATCAAACTTCCAAACGCGATTTGGACCAATCTCTACGACGTACAGCGCTGAGCCGTTTGGACAAGCAGCTATGGCATGTGGGTTGCCGAAACCTTCTTCTGGGGCCCAGTGGTCAATGACGGTTTCTGCTTGAGGATCGATCGTCAATCCTTGGACTGGAAGGAAAGAGGTGGGTCCGTTGACGGCGTAAACGAGATTTCCTAAAATTAAAAAAATCAATTTTAAATTGATTCTTTAGTATTCTGACATGACTATTATTGTATTCCTATTCTTGGATAGATTTGATTGAAAGTACGGCAACTATTCACCTACTTTTGTATGTCTGGTTGCCTATACAACTATGTTTATATTCTTATACATACTACATAATGTGCTCTTCCACAGCCTCCGTGGCGCAATTGGTTAGCGCGTTCGGCTGTTAACCGAAAGGTTGGTGGTTCGAGCCCACCCGGGGGCGTAATTTTTTTTTATTTTTTTTTGCTAAAATAATTTTGCATCTATACCACAGTACAACCAGTATGTCAACTTCGAGGTTTGCAAGAGAAATAGAATGAATTCTGCTTATAGATTCGATATTAGCACCTAATATACTGGTACTGCTTTTGGATGTTATCAATAAGTTCTAACTATAGCAGAGATGCATAAAAAATTTCTTACCCCTAGCGGCTACCCCAAAAACTCGTCCCATATCTGGTTGTTGGATAGTTAAAGCAGGTTCGCTTTTTCCCTGGACGCTGTACAATCCAGCACGAGGACAAGTAACGCGCATGTTTTCTCTATCAGCGATGCATAATCTGTCCATAGATTCCAAAAGAGCTAGAGCGTGAGGAACTTGCAGGGAGAGGAACTCTGGAGGGTTTGGAATCACCCTTAAGAGACCCCCAGCAGCATTATATTTGAGAATTCTGTTGTTGCAGTAGCCATCAGCGATGAAGATTTCTCCAGTGGTGGCCACTGCTACGTGAGTTGGTTTGCAGAGATGTTTGATCCCTGGTCCTGGTTCGAAACTTTGGCCGAACGTTAAACTTGGTTGAAGCTCTCCTGGACGAAACTTAATGGAAAACAAAATTGATTTAGTTATGATTTCTTTCTTCGAGGATGTAGAGTTGTCAATTTTTATATAGGGTGGTCCACCTAAGATGGCCCATTTAAATTACAACGTTATTAACAAAGTTAGAACAGTTACGGCAATGAAATTTCCAAAAATTAATTCTGCACATAAAGGGCTTAAAATCATCCCCATAACTTTATACTCTACGATATTTCGTTAACACGCAAGGGCACATAGCTTTTACAAATACATAGATTTCAAGATGTTTTTATTGCTAATTCTAATTCCCAGAATGATTATGCGTACAACGATACCAATATTGCAGTAAAAAATCTTGATTTGTTCATTATAAGGACTATGTCGATTTCATGACCATGTTTTATTGTTCTAAGTTTGTTAATAGTGCTGTAATTTAAGTGGACCATCCTAGCTGGACCATCCTGTATATTTACTTACTTTGAATGCTTGATGAAGGGCAACATCAGTCACCCAAAGGTTGTCATGTCTGTCAATGGTCAGCCCGTGTGGCATATAAAAAAGGTTGGAGCCCCATTCACCAAGAATTTTACCAGTTCTGGGATCTAATGTTAGGACTGTGTTGTGTGGAATAGGGCCCAAATGTATTTGTTGATAATGATGCGTTGAATTGAAAGACCTGTGAAAGAAAACAAATCATCTTGTTGATTGCGCCTATACAAAAACTTATTTCTATTAAAAACCTATTTCTATTTGAAACCTATTTCTATTGCTTACACATACAGTTGTATACAATGCATACTTTCGTAATCACGGGAAAATATTTGGGAAATGTAGTTGGTAAACGTGTATTCTACATAACTTCTGTTTCCTAATATATTCATATTGCAATGCACGTTACTACATACATACATAATAGTAGACGATTTCGTGTAATTTATATGTAAGTACATGTGTTTTAATACTTGCAACGGTAATTATGTTACCTTTTTAATTCTACATCAATTAAAGTAATATGTAGTTTTAGGCCTACCGCACGTAATCTTACGATTCATAATTTATATTTAATAGCCATGGCGAAAGTGTGCTTTTATTCGTGCAAATTAAAACTATATTTAAGAACATTTTTAAAGAAGTTTTGTAAAGTCACATATATATGTGGTAAAGTCTAATTCTTTGCATCCTAAATTACGATGCACGACGTTTTTCCTCGTAGAAAAGTCTTCTTCAACAGCCCGGCTAGCTCAGTCGGTAGAGCATGAGACTCTTAATCTCAGGGTCGTGGGTTCGAGCCCCACGTTGGGCGCACTTTTTTTTATTTTGTATTTTTTTCCAGGTAGATAAAGAATAATAAAGAATAAGCGTCATCAATTTTATCTAATCTGCAAGTGCGTAAATATTACTATTTGCTTACAGATTATCCCAAACTCTATCTCCTCTATGGAAGATAACGGGTTGCAAGTCTGAATTCACAGCCACTCCGCTGACTTGTCCTATTGGCAGAGGAACCTTCGGCCAGTTTTTCACGGCTTTCGGGACGTCGGGCTTTGAGGATACGTCTTCGTTTGAAACGAAGTCTTCGCTATCGCCAGCTCCTTCTTCCTAAAGCAAAAAGACCTGAATTTTAATTTTAAAATTTATAATATTTTTCTCAAGACCGGACCGTCACTTTAAATTCCAAATCAAATATTTATTAGAATAATAATGGCTATCGCAATAGTTACGAAAGAAAAGTGGGAATGATATGTTTCGAACACTAACTAAAGTCAACAACAAAAGTTAGTTCCGTACACACAAATGTCGAAAGCTAAATTAAATCTTATCAATAACAAAACAATGGCTTTTGCACGGCAAAATTGTTAAAAAATTGGTGCAATGCATTTTATGCGCTGTTACGCTTTTGTGTTTCTTTCTATTCGGTTTGCGTGCTTGATTATTTATTTACATATTTAATTAATGTGATAATTGCTTTAAAATGAGCTATTATTAATACGGTAGGTCCAGACGAGTGAGCGTGAAAAAATAAATTTGTTCTTCGGCAAATTGAGATTCGTTTCGCCAATGTAAACATAATTTTGTTTGTTTATTTATTTACTCAAGTTTTTAGACATTTGATGCATGCGTTATTTCTGAAGCATTCACAGCCAGATAGTGGCCCCGTTTGAGCACGTGCACATGAAAAAAATACCTTGACATGCAATGTCTAGATAAATGATTCCATTTAAACCAGATTTATTGCATATTCAGGTTTTTGCTTGTCGGTAAAGTTTTAAATTTAGACTATTTAATGTTGTAATTTATGGGATCAAGGTTTGCTCGATAGCTAAACAGGAACTTTGTGGTTTATAGACATAGGATATAATTATTTATTATAATGATAATTATTTATAGTAACGGTATTGGGAAGTATTTATATGATAGGTTTGTGTTTATTGTGTACACGTGTACATTGTTTACGAAACACAGAATCAGCTCATCCATCAGACATAAGGCAGGTGAGTTATTGCAAAGCCAACAATGCAGTTTGAAAGAGTGGACTGGATGAGGCACATACCTGGCCTTGGATGCCATTGGACTGCAGGGCCAACAGCTCCCTGACTTCGTCATAAAACTCCCTCGAAGGGAAGCTGGCAGGGTTGGCCCCAAATGCCCCAAAGTAGAGCACCAGCAGTAAACCAGCGACGCCGAACGTCGCCATTGTTTAACTGACGTTCTTTTTGAAATCGATAGTAAATGGATCACACTGCGCAGGTACCCACATATACACAGTTAACACTTTACAATGGAACTCTTCGCGGCTAGGCTAACTCTCTGTAACGGTGAAGGTCACGGAACGAGTCAGCAGGAGTTTATCGATCTTTTCCTGTTGCCGTCGCTGCTGTTGCAGCTGGTGATGAGGATGGTCGCGGATTTTGTTATTCGATCAAACTTCGGGCGAACGAGAAAACATTCTGAATTAACTCAATGCGTTCAACAAAGAGCTTATTTTTGATGAATGCATGCTCTGGTTGTAATAATAGCCTAACAATAGGGAAAAATTGTAATTCCGACGACCGAGCGAAGAGAAAGTGTAATCGAGTTAACCCGACCGCGAGACAGGTAAACGTATAAAAAGACTTCGATGGTGCATGTAGAACGCCTTTACACCACGTACTGGATATTCTACACGTATTTGGAGTACTGCACACCTTGTACCTGGCAAATCTACCTGCAGAGTAACTGTGGCTGTACCGTTAATAATCTAATTATTTATGGTGTGAATTTTTTAAAACTTATTGCCGCTAATCTAAGCTACATTATTACCGTAAATCACTGCAAAGTACCGTTTTAACATTAGCTATATTTGTACACAATAAAATGTTATTATACAAAAAAAAGTAATATTTTAATAATAATCGCCCTCTTATCTACTTATCTTTACGAATCTGGGCATTTGCTGTAGAAAATTAATTATTTTTCCCCCTCAACACTTTCGCCTCGGCATTTCCGGATTGCCTTTTGTGAGAGTTGCACTTATAATACAAATAAATACTGGATAAGCCCAGATAATCGAAACACGTAGATAAAAATCCTCCAGTTTTGCATAAAGGTGAAGTAAACGAGAAAGTTGGAAAGATTTACTTTTATTAGTTTATATAAAAAAAATGGCATACCGGAAGTACACGCAAAAGAAACTTTGAGAACGGAGGGGTTTTGCCCGAATTAATTAACACTACCGTTCATTTCGTAATTTTTAATTGGCACTGTGCATACATAATATTAATAATAATAATAACGCATAACAAGAGATGTTTTATGTACGAAATTATAGAGGTTATAGCTGCTTGTTTAGATTACATCTCAATTTTTCTCTAAGTACATACTACATATTTTGATAATCGATTTTCTTTGCACTTGACTATTATTTATAAAAATAAAAAAGCGCCAAACTACCCAACTTTAGTAACTAGTTGAAGTAAAGGAATAATTTATACATTTTCCTGTACAACATTAAATTTCTTTGTTATTTTAGTCTAAAACATATACAACCAATCCCACAATTATTAAACACATCCATTAACGGAAAACCCACCAGCTGGTTTTGGTTTGTTTATTATAATTGCAACACGTTTCACTAATATTTAATTTACATATTAACTACATATAAAAAATGCAGAAATACCACTATTAAAGGAAGTAACCAGTAGGTAATAACAATAACAGCAAACAAACTCCTCCAGCGTTTTATGTAATTTTATTTAGTTGGAACTTCCATACAATATAATTTATTTAACCATAACAACAATACATAAATTATGTTTGTTATCACATGTCGATTGATTCGAATGAAGGTTGATTGAATTTTTAGCAGTCAAAAATTACATAGAGGGTATCAAATTTCTCTTTAAGTGGCGTCTTGCTAAGTACCCTGTAAACCAGGTTGGGTCCAAATATAGCCTGTGGCCGTCATCGAACAAAAGGCGTTATAATATCGTCCAGGAGCTCTGCAGAAGGACCAAGCAGGACACTTGCACCTGAAGAGACTTTGGAATTCTTCCTTGCAGACTTCATTCCACCAACAAGTCCTCTGCAAACAATAAATATATCTCAAAAATATATTTTTTGTAAAACATGACCCAATAATATTATGTACGTACATTTTTAATAATTTTAAGAATTTTCAAAAGAAGAATAAGTATAATAATTCGCCGCTTTAAGACTAAATATTTTTCCTCCAAATATAACTCCAGTATAAAAAGTTCTGAAACTTTCGTAAATTGACGTGGCCTTATTTCATTACGTGCAAAGCGAAAGAAAGATTAACCTTGAACTTACTAAGGGTGCGCAAAATAAATGGCTCTCTCTTGTAGAAAAGGTTTATTTTGATGATTGATGGGCTTTTCGCCGAAACTAAATCCCTTGTGGACGTGCAGAAATTTTTTAGAAAAAAACAATTCTAACCCAACAAGGATCATTTAAACGACATCAATACATTGTCCATGTGTACTTCACAATTCTCCTTGCTTGTTCGATAAATCAATAAGTAATAACAGATATATCCCAATAATAATATATTATTCATCATCACAAGGGGTAATATTTTTAGACATTTATGAAGATAAATATACCTTTTTAGTCAACTTCTTATTCTCTACTAATAATATTAGTAATAACTCGCAGAAAAGTTTCTAAAATACACTGCCTAAATACCCGAATACCTCAGTAAGATATCCTTTGACCGATTGGTCCGAGAAGCTCCTTTTTAGAATTGCTGCCCCCGTGTCCCGTATGATGGCTCCAACAATTACAGACAGCAAGCATAGCTGAAAACTGACATCTCACATGATCTAGAATAACCTTTAAAAGATAAAATCACCTTAAACATAATTCCCCTCGCACCTGCACCAAACTTTACAGCATCAAATTATTGATCTTTCCTTTGATGCTGCGCTGGAGGACAATCTAGAGGCATCTAGTGCTAAAAGGAGGAATCGCGCAAAATAAAAACGGTTCTTGATGAGTAATTTTAATTTATTGCGTATATTCCTGACAACATTGTAAATATAACATCAATGATAACATTAATTTATAAGTATTTTTGCAATTATTTGCACTTATTATAAAATACATTTTTAAATAAATAATACATTTATGCTACTTAAAATATTACGCATCACATTATTAACCATTTTGTGAAAATAAGATACATTACATTTACGAATTAAATTTCTTCCTCAATTATAAAATTTGAAAGTTTCCAAAATGGCCATAAGTGTAAATCCACTAATTATGCAAACGGCCCTCCTGAGTCTATAAATCCTCAATTCTTTCTCTCTGTTCAAGACTTCAAAAAATGTTATGTATAAAATTGTTCCAGCGGATAATCCCTCCAAAACCACCACCGTTATTGATTTTGCTTCTGTATCCACATCTGTGGTCAAACTTATGACCAGCCCTGAGAAGATTCCTATGGGACTTGTTATGGATAAAATAAACACGTGGATTAGTAAAGTTTTCAACCTGGTTTTCGCCTTCATGAGTTCCAAGCCCATGCAGAAGAGTATCGTAGCTGAGTGAATGGAAACGGCTACGAAGAGGTACCAAATGCTGGCCACTGATTGTTGAAGCCCAATGGCTAACCCTTCGAAAATGGCGTGCAAGGACAAAGCTGCCACAATCAAAAAACATCTTAAAATCTGCTGCCGGTTCTTAACTTCAGTCTCCAATAACCTATCAAATTCTTCAGCTTCTTCACCTTCCACTTGGTCAATGGTCTTAGAAATACTTCTCTTTTCTAAGCTGCTTTCGAAAGTATCTTCGTTGAAATATTCGTCAGTTATTTTGGATACTTCCAAATTTTTAGCGTTCTCCTGTTCTATGTCTATAAAATAAGGCACTTTCTTCATAGAACCTGGGGAATCCAGAAGCGTTATTTGTCTCACGAGACCATTTTCGGATTTCTCAAAATCTCGTATAGTACCTCCTTCTTTAATAGGAGATACCGAAGCAGAATTTACTAATTTACTCCTCTTTACCTTCTTAGGGCAACCTTCTTTCGGTGTAATAGATATTAGGTATTGCGAGACCTCTTCAACGAAATAAACCAAGAAGAATCCAGACGAAATGATTAATTGGGAGTAAGGATAATCGGTGGTTAATACTCCGAAATGTCTGAGTTCTTCTACGCAGTAATATACTTCTGGCATCATGT
Source organism: Quadriops clusia (assembly GCA_033557875.1). NCBI lineage: Eukaryota > Metazoa > Arthropoda > Insecta > Coleoptera > Hydrophilidae > Quadriops > Quadriops clusia. Next base: position 1,749 of record JAWQRP010002335.1, on the reverse strand, counting down.
GAAGTAAACAAGTCGCAAACAAAACGCCACCTCCAAAAGATTGAAAGAGAGCTAAAGCACATCCCACTAGCTGTTCCCTTTTGGACCTGTTGATGTCCTTTGGTAAGTTTTCAGGATCTTCCAGTAGCTTGAGCCATTTGTAGATGAAAATGGGCAAGACCCCGGCGAGGAATCTCACAAGCCCGAACAATATTCCCACGAGAACTTTAGTTGATATTATATCCATTATTTCTTAATTGTATTGGTCTTTCGCTTGTACAATCATTTTACGTTTTTATGGTCACGCAAACGTGTTTATTCCAAAAGGCATCACTTGAACCCATAAAATTCCGCGCCTGCTAAGTTCAATATCAGGGGGTTGTACTAGACACTAGGTGAGAATGTACTTTTCATAACTAAGGGTATCCAATCACCTGGAGCTACGGTCATGCGCCACATCTAAACATGCAAATCACTCATTCCAATCGAAAGTAATGACGTAGGTCGCAGAAACGATAATAACAGTAAGAAGTTATAAATGAAATGTTTTACTTTTCTTATTTTTATTGTTACGGTAATGACATTGCAGATTTTCTTTCGCTCATTTAAAGTGTTTATTTAGCGTTTGTAGGGGCATAAAACTCCATGCTATGACTATTTTTATATGAGAATAATTTTATTTCTTACTAAATCTGTACATCATCTAATTATTTATCCGATTTCCGTGAACCGCGTAAGTATTTTAAATGAGTAGATCAATACACAAATAAAGATCTTTTGTGGGTGGAACATTTTGTATCCATTAGTAATGGAACTTAAACGTGGCCTTATCAATTATTACTCAACTCGATATCCCTGACTTTGAACATTATCTCTACTTTCCCGATTCATTGCCAATAAATTATTTAAGGTCATCATGACCGCATTATCTAGGATTTTGTGAAAGATGCTCATTGATTAAAAATTCACGTTTTTTATACTTTTTTTAGGAAATGAGGAAAATTCCAGTAGGTAAATCGATTAGTAATTCTTTATCAGTATTATTGTCTAACACACGCAGGAAAAGTAAATAAATTTCGAGCTTTATTGACAAAGTAATAAAAACTCTCATGATGCTACACTATTATTCATTTATATTTATTCGTTAATTTATTATATCAGGCATGCCACCCTCAATTTGATAAAGCACTGATAAACCAACTGCTCGCTTATTTAAACATAAAATGTGCCCCATAATCATAGATTAATATTTATTGCTCTTTAGAGAATAATTTCTTATGTATGTATTATAGAAGTAAAGAAGTGTAATAAAAGACAAATATTCTAGTTTCCCTTAAGTTCAAGTGGATGGATTATATTGTATCTTTATGATGTTTTAAGAAATGTTATACTTTAACCTACTATAACTACAACCCTGACTGGTGGGTGTTATAAATATGGAAAAAAGCAAACAAGTTAGAAAATAGCCAGCTTAGTGCACACGGCTGCTCACTCTACAGGGGGTGGTTTTAATGTAATTACAGAAAATGAAAATACAACAACAATTAAACGGCTATAGCTATCAGATAGGGCGCCAGACTTGAAATGTCATATGTGTTCTGAGAAATTAATAAACAATGTCATGTAAGTACGAGCTTTATTCATGGAACTAGTTAATGCCCGTGAAAAATCACGGGCACCCATGTACACATATATTTATTACCATGTACACATATACTTATTGCCATGTACACGTATACTTATTGCCATGTGCACATATACACCTGACCA
>JAWQRP010002334.1:0-15872 GCA_033557875.1 Quadriops clusia | reverse complement strand
CAATAATTTATTTCGTTGCTTTTTAATTTGTTGATGCAAGTAGTTAAATTCTCCCTTACAAAACTCATTGATGTTCTTTAAAATGCGATTTTTTCATAGTGGCGCAACCATCGATACACACTCACCACAGAAATCATATTCCTTAAAATGGGAAAATTACCGACGGACGGACGGACGGACGGACGTACGTACGTACGTTACGACGGTAATTATGTTTGTTGATACTAAATATATTATGTAATCTTTTAAAATACAGATATATTACTGTAAAATAAATCATGTTGTGAAATTACATTATTCTTAATAGATTTTTACATGGTAATGATGTTTCCATGTTAAAATTACTTACAATGTACAAACTTATTTAAGAACTTATGTAATAAATTTCACCATAAAATTTTAATTACATTATAAGTACTGTAAATCAAGCCATTTTTGTGAGTATCCATAATTTATTATGTAGTTCGCAAACTATCATGTAATACATTATCTATTATGTACTTTTACACAATTTATATGGAAAAAAATCCCATCCTCCGCGGCGGTGAATTCCCAAATTCGTTGGTAATACGTAAGTGCATGTGAAGTGAAGTGTTTTTCGTAAGTATATTATTTAAATTGTTACTATGTTTGTTTGTGCCATTTGAAAAATTCATTGAATTCAATGCAATTGTATCATCAACACCTTAAATTGCATCGTTACCTAAAGAATGCCGGATTCAACTGTTTATTTGATAGTTGCAACGTTACAACCTCAACTTATAGAGGTTATGTCAAACATGTTTCTCGATTCCACGCAAGTTGGAACCGCAAACAATATACCTGCCAGGTTGATAATTGTATCAAAAATTTCAATAAAACGGCATGTATCATTTCACATATGTGTCAACATTTAGAAAATTCGCAATTAGTTTTCTGTCCTTTTAAAACTAAATGATGATTTGAACGATTATTTCGAAATAAAAATAATTTCACACTTATGAAGAAATCATCACAATCGACAGTTTTCGGCCACTGAGGAAGCAATGGAAATTGATAGTTTGGACGGTTATTTTTACCGACGAATTCATTGAAATAGGAGAAATCCCTGATAATCAGCAAAAACTGAATTTTGATAAGGAAGATAGTGATTTTCAACAACAAGGTGTTTCTTTATTGTCAAATTTATATTTGACACTTCAAAGTAAACACTATATTACAGAGGAAGCACTAAAAACAATAATACAAGAATGGCTAATCCTTTTTTCAAAAGACGCCATGTTTTGGCACTTTGCCAAATTAACAGACTCTGATAATAATTTAATAAAAAATCTAAGAGATAACAGTCGACTAATCATGGTTGTATTGAAAAAGAAGGGTGATGAAGAAAATCTTTCAACCGAAATTATTTTACAAAATATTGCAACTCACTTTAAAGAAAACTTGGGGTCCAGGTTTTTTTATTTTTGAGATAAATTATTGTAAAGTTTTTATTTCAATTATTTAAAATATTTTTTTGCATAAATACATTTGTAGTGTACTATTTTCATGAAGAAGAACAATTGGCTACTAATAGTCTGCCTCCAACACCGGCGATAGTTCTCATTAAGAGAGGTAAATATTGTAATACTTCAATTTTTTATGGTTTTCTTGGGTGTTTAATTAAAACTCCTGTTGGAGTTTAAGACCTATTTTATTTTATTGTTATCATTATCTGCTGGAGGAATCTCTTTTCTTAAAATTACTACTTAATCTGTTTTTCCATAGTAAACTAAATCTTTTCCAATGTTCACTTTAAGCTAATTTATACAATACATAAAACTAATTTCGTTTATTACTAAATCGACTACATCCTAATATCCTAATTTATTTAAATTTTTATTGTAATGGCTCGGTCTTTTTTAGTACATACTTATTTGCCTACGAAAATAATAATAAAAAGGGAAGAAAAAACAAAAGAGTCGTAGACACTTTTTCTTCACCCTGTATATCTTATTGTACATAGTTAGTCAAAATTCGAGGTCTTTCCTTTTACTTTCAATGAACGTATACCTAGTTATACGACATAAAAATCTTTACGCTCCGCTCATAGTGTACGTTTTTGATTTTCAGGTTTTACACAAGAGATTTTTGTATGCTTAGAGAGAATAAAAATTAATTCGGAACCATAAGAAGACTTTTTGGAGTCTGCAGGTGGTGATGTGTTTGTGTTTCATTTACAACCTGCAATACCCCGCACAATTATAAGCTACTTTGGAATTTATTAAAAGATTTTTTTTGAACATACACCCCATACGGGATCAAAAACAAAAAAGTGTCAGCAACTCGTAAAAAGGTTTTTAATTTAATTATTTTCTTAATGTTTATTCTGCAAAGGCATATATTTTTCGTTACTTATTTTATGGACATTTATGTATTTTTTCCAATGAATTTATTATTTATATTATATATATTTAATTATTTATTATTTTAATTATTGGGTTTTTAGGTTTTAAAATTTATAAATGTATATTCTCCTCAACGTTTCGTTTCTGTTCATTAAAACTTCTTCAAAAGTACTAAAATATAAAATTTGACATTCAAATAACATTAATAAGATTCATAACCAAATAACTTTTACAATCAAGTGAAACTTATTTTTGTTATATGTCAATTAAAATAAGAAGAAATATTGTGAACCTATTTGTCAATAGTAGAAAATTTCAAATTTCATATTTTAATACTCCTGAAGAAGATTTAATTAATAAAAACGAAACGCTGAGCAGAATATAAACTTATATTTTATGACCTAAAAACCCAATAATTAAAATAATAAATAATTAGATATTTATTTACAACATGTAATCCTTATATTTTGTTATCTTGGAAGAAACTCCATATTTGTAATCCTTATTAAGGAAGAATCTAGTATTAATAAAATCGAAAACCCACTGAGATACCCAGATACCCAGTCACTCATCATCGCACAGCCCAAACGGCGCACGGGAAAAATTTGAAATTTGGACGGTCGGTAGATCGGTATTCGTAGGGGCGCACTAAGAAATGGTTTTCCAATGGGGCCTTGGGAAGTCAACTTTTGGGGCTCTGAAAGACCCGAAATTTCCCCATTTAAACCAATGTAAATTCAAATTTGTTGATTTTAAACGGTATCCACGAAAATGGAATTTTCTAGTATACGGTGAGTGCCCTATTTTGTCACGGAATTTTACTTTGTCATTTTGACAGTTCTATTAGGTTAGGACGATCGCCCGTAGAATCTGCGGGACGCTCTTTGTTTCTTTAGACTGCGTATAAAATTTGAGAAACGGTAACTATGACAAATTTAACGTTTACATGGCAACGGTCCTCTTGCGTTCTGATAGCTTTCAGTGCATTAAAACGTCAGATTGACGGATAGTCAGACAATTATGTCTTCTTCTTATTTTATAATTGTCTCATCGCCACTAGGTAGTACGGAAACCAGAATCGTGTGTAGAATTAAATTAAAATAAAATAAAGAAAGGGTACGGGACTAGAACGGGAACGGGAATTAAACCGGGAACGACGACGGGAAGGAAAATAAAATAAAATTAAATAAATTAGAATTAAATTAAGATAAAATAAAGAAAGACTAGAACGGGAACGGGACTAGAACGGGACCGGGAATTAAACCAGGAACGACGACGGGAAGGAAAATAAAATAAAATAAAATTAAATAAAATAAAATAAATTAGAATTAAATTAAAACAAAATAAAGAAAGGGTACGGGACTAGAACGGGAACGGGAATTAAACCGGGAACGACGACGGGAAGGAAAATAAAATAAAATTAAATGAAATAAATTGGAATTAAATTAAAATAAATAAGGGAAGGGTACCGGACTGAAATTAGAGCGGGAACGAGAACGATGACGGAAAGGAAAATAAAGTAAAATAAAATTTTCAAAAATAATAAAATTAAATTAAAGTAAATAAAGGAATAGTACGGGACGGGACGAGACGGGGTCAAACAGGAAAGGCATTAAGAGTTAGTTAAGAAGAAAATCAAACATGTCATCTATTTAAAGACAGGCACACCTATTCTTCTTATTCTAACAATGTGTTTGATTATTTTCCACTCTCTGCATGTACATTTCACACTCGCCCCTTTTAAAAAGACCATTTACCCAAAAGTTCGTTCGAAGAACAACGGGTCTGCTAGTTCCTAATATTTTTTATACTTATAATAAATATATTTTTTTTAAATAAGAATAATAATCTTTATAAATTTACCTTATCCTTTTAGTTTAATATAAAAAAAATAAAAATTCACTTGTGAAATTACATAATAATGAATGTGAATGTAATTGTAAAATATTTCTTTCCAATAGGAATTACATTACAGGTTATGCAATTATTGTTCAAAATTACGCTGAAAAAAGCAAAACATATTTAGTGAAAATACTATTTAAAATCCGATATATTACAAAGTAAACCATATGCTGTTTACATAAATAAGACTGTAAAAACACATGATATTTAACTAGGGGATAGCAATGTAATTTACAATAAAAGTTATGTAATGTAAAATCACATAACATATCGTAAGTCCAGAATTGTGCCTACGATATGTTGTGTAAATTTACAATGGGATTTTTATGTGTGCAAAATAGATAAAATATACAACCCACATAGAACTAAAGAAACAAATGTAATAACAGAAAATGTAAACCAAAACGCATATGTCACCATACATAAAATCACTGACCAACAACATTAAACAAAAATTATGGAGTGGTCTCCACTCGACTTTCTCGCATATTTCTAAGTTGCACTAGACAAGATAAGACAGATTCACATTTGGATTCAGAGCGATTTTTGAATAATTTTGTTATTATACACACATGCATTTTTAAAAAAATAGATAAAAAAGATTACTTCCGGTTGGACAGTTGTGCTAAAATTACATATCTGTGAGTGTTTTGTTATTTCTGAAGCTGGTATAAAATTTGAAACAAATACCTTCAAGTAAAAGGGCACTTTACATGAAAGAGTTTCACTTCCGTTTCAGGTAAACTACCACTTCAGGTTGAGGGATTAAGCTAAAATTTGATATCTGTGAGTTTTTCGTTATTTCTAAAGCTGATACAAAATTTGAAACAAATATCTTGAAGCAAATGGGCATTTTACTTGAAAGAGTTTCACTTCCGTTTCAGGTAAACTGCCACTTCCGGTTATCCGAATTAACCCAAAAGTTGATACGAGTTTACTTTTTAGCTCAAACGACTACATACCAAATTTCATCGATCTAGCTCAAGTCGTTTTTGAGTTATCGTGTTTACACACACACGCACACAGACACACACACACACACACAGACAAAAAAGCAAAAAAGGACCAAATCGACTCAAAATCGCTCAAAACGTCGAGAATCATTAAAATCTCAAAAATTTTTTTTCGCATGATCACTATACTTTCTCTGCGAGAAAGTAAAAATTAAGGAATGCACCATTAAAGTGGTTAGTATGAATCAAAACATAACAAAAACATTTTTCACACAAATCTAGTATTAATAAAATCGAAAACCCACTGAGATAGATAGATACCCAGATAGTCACGCATCATCGCACCGTCGAAACCAGCCATGGGAAAAATCTGAAATTTGGACGGCCGGTAGATCGGTATTCGTAGAGGCGCACTAATAAAAGATAAAATGACAAAAATAAACAATCAAACTTAATGTACAAAGTAAAGAGTTTGTAATGCAAAGGCACCTATGTAGGTGAAGCGAAACAATATTTAGAAAATAGAATGAAACAACACAAAAATATCTGTAAGAAAAACAACCTGTATATGGATGCACCGTTTTAAGTTATTGCAACGTTCATGAACATTGCATAACTAAAAAACATTCCTTTGACTATGTGAACGTAAAAATACAAATATTTTAAAAGAAGAATATGTGAATCAATTTTGATTAAAAAAGATAATAATTCTATAAATTTTAAAAGAGACTTAAGTAACATCAATAAAACATACGACATATTATTTAAAAATTAACATAAATAGTTTTAATTTAATACACTCTTTTCACTGATTTATAAAATGACAATATTATGTATCTAATCACATGTTGTTACTTTCATATTTTAAGTCTATTAATATGTATTTCATTCTAATTTTTAATTTAAGTATAAAACTGTATATATATTTTCCTGATGATGCCTACAGAGTTCGGCGAAACGTCGAAAACAAATATTTGAAAGCCCAAAAAAGTGATTAAATTTGAAGGTTCAAAATACCCAATAGCAAAACAAACAAATGGAATAAAGTGAGTAAAAAAAACTACATATTTTAAATTAAGCACTTTTTCTTAAAAGTAACAGATTTTTTCAAGTTCACATAGTCGCAAATTATTTATTAACCCAAATTTTACAAAGAATTTGAAGTTATACCCTTAGCATTACTTTAAGATTATTCTAAAGACTGAAAATTTAAAATAAAATTTGAGTTAAAAATTGAACATCATTTCCTATCACCCGATGATAATGCAAGTGATAAATATCAGGGTAAAAGTTATTTTTACTTCGGATGTTTGCAATATTTTTTTTGTAATCACGAAAAATAAAAGAAAAATTACCCTGATCTACCTGATATTATATCATAAAGGAAATGGTGTTGTTTTTGAATAAATTAGATTTTATATAATAGTTTAAGGTGAAAGCGTTGCTTATACGTAACCATTACATTAACAAAGATATTGGTTATGAGAATATTATAAAGTGAAAATCTCGCTTCAACAGGTGGCGAATAGCAATGATACAAAATATTCCATTTTGCAGTTTTAAATGGCGATATTTTGTACATACATTATTTGGAATTAATATTTTGCGCAATTTTACAAATCAAAAAAAGTTGATTCAATAACATAAATAGTTGCAAATATTAAAAGTTGTCTTATCTTAAGTTTTCAAAAGAATTAATTTTTAAAATTATTCCTCAACCATGATTTGGTTGCATCTCAAATTACCCGGAAGATATTGATCACTAATTAATTTTATAGCTTTACTCAGATTTGTTAAATAATTTGAGCTTCACCTGGGTAAACCTATAAATTTTTCCAACTTCGGTATTTATACACATCTAGTGAATTTATTTAAAATTTTTGGACGCGCAATAAGAAGAAAATGTTCTAGATCTGTACAGCTGTAAAACAATAAAGAATTATTAAGCTAATAAAGCTAATAGTATTCCATCAAATATATTTGAAGAACTTCTCACGAGAAATGATTTTCATGGAGTACAAGAATTTAAATATATGAAAATGTTAATAATAAATAACTAATAACCTAAGAAAACACAATATGTGATATTATTATACCTATGTATTACCTTGCTCGAAAAATAAATGAAAGTCAAACAAAAATATTGCAAACTAAGAAATTTGTTCAATTTACTTTTGACATGCTGTGAAAATAATTTAAATAATAAGTGGGATATCGGAAGAAGAACCACAGAACAAATATAAAAGCGGATAAAAGTGCAAAGAAGCCGAGAGGAAATTTGAAGCTAACTTGATATTGATCTGGTTGCGCAGAAACACACAAAACGTACGAAGTTCTTTGGCTCTAAAACAACTCAATGCAAATTGCCACCCAATTCAGGAAAGGCCCGTTCACAACGCACTCACCCTATCTAGAGCGAGTGGGACAGTTTCATAACGCACCCCTTCGGATATATCTACCAAAAGATTGGAAACATTCCTGTTATAAACAAATGCATGCGAAAGTATCGATGTTTATATTTTTTGAACAAACAAAGTGGATAAATAAGGAGCGGAAACTCGGTGGCGGAGGTAATCCGACACGCGGCGCCACCGTCAATATGCCGTTCGTCTGAGGCGGCTGTGACTGCGGCCGGGACATCTCATCTAAGCAACCCTTGGAAGGCACCGGGGCCAGCCAACTCGGACCAAAGTGAGAACGTAAAGTTGGATCGAAATCGGAAAGTTTATGCTAACTGCGACCTTGCAAGAAGTGCACGGCGTTCAGTTTTCTATAGAAAGGTGGCTGCTTAACCCGCTGCAGGTTTCTTTGAAAATAACCATAATAGAGAAGTCTCCCCTTTCTCAATACGAACCAATATATTCCATGTCGTTTGGCATTTTTAACAAACACTGAACTTCTTAAAGGAACGAAAGAAATAATTGGCGACTCCGCGAGACCTCAAAGGAGCCCCGTTAGGCAAGATAATTTGAGTTACGTAATAAATAATTGGAAAACGAACCCCTCGGCGAGAAAAATATATATATAAAATTTACGTACCCCTAGCTTTTTTAGCCTTGCTTTAAATAAGAAATAAGAGCAGTTAGGGTGCGACGAAGTAAAAAAGTTTTGAGTAAAATCGAGGGAATTAGAGATTTTTAAATAAGAAGAAACTTTAATCAATTAGCGCCAACATCTTTATTTTTGCAATTAAGCTTATTCCGCGTTGCTCCGAAATTTAATTACGAATGTCTTTGTGCTCTGCTCCTGCAGTTGGTGTGCAAGAATACCCCAAGCAAGCAATTACCCCATTTAATTGGAACCGAAAGTGACAATTACTCTACAGTAATAACTTGATAATTTTATAATTGGAGATTTGCCCGGGGCCCCTTTGTTACATCTTGTTAACTCATTTCGACAGAACTTTCCAGAAAGAAGAAAATTCGCTTTATTCCCTCGCCAGCGCGTGCACAAAGAGTCCACGAAATCGCAACGCTTATCTGTTTGTGTATGAATAAAGTAAAAAAAAATCCATAATGCACAATTAACGCGCTTTAAAAAGGTTGCGCTTAAGAAACAATTTTGTTGTTTTTTCAATAAGTAGATAGGTATAAAAAAGTTCGGCGCAGGGAGGCGTGCAAAAATAATGAGTTTATTAAAAAATACGGGAGACATTTTTAAATAAGATTTTCCTTGCACGTACATATCAATAAATTTGAAATCTGTTTTTTCTTTCGCAGCGCTGGTTCCATTAGCAATTATATATACGGCGCCCTACCCTCGTTATGCACAAAGTGAAACCCCGAACTTAGTTTCCACCCCGCGCGGGGGCGCCAGGAGGGCGGAAAGCGGAGGGAAAGCGCTATAATAATTCTTCGGATCCCCATATTTCGGAGTTATAACTGCGTGAGGGGGGGCTTCGTCAGAAGCTCATTATCAACAACCCCTGAGTTACCCGGAGTTACCCGGAAACCCGGACTCTCATAGCGCCCACTTGGCAGCCATATTGGCCCCAGAAACGTATCTATTATGGGGTATTTGTCATAATTAGAGCTAGAAAAGGCAGGGAGGAGGAGTTTGTTATTCCGTCGGGCACTTAACCCCTTTCTACGCGCTATTTCTCCTGTGAAAGATGCCCCCGGGTTACGTACTCTACGTATGTGGGTTGAAAATACGTTGCATTTCCATTTCTGCTTCGGAATTACACTAAAGAGTTCCATTTCTGAAGGACTACGTACGTAGAAATCAAGAAAGCTCCAGGGTATGACCTTATTCCCAATATTATGTTAGAATAATTGTAACAATTAACTGACCTTTCAAAGAAAGCGGTAGCATTTCTTACAAGAATTGTGTATTGTTTGAGATTTTGTGGGTTACTTTACAGCTTTCTATACACTTGAAAATACGTTCACATTCTCTTGTTTAGCTACAAATTATTTCCATTTACAAGAAAAGTATAAAGTGTACTCGTATATTTTAAATCCGGTTGTGTTAGTTTGTGTATAAATATAAAATAAGTTGGTAGTAAAAAATAAGTAATTACATACATAATACTGCATAACTTTTTTTTACAAAATTTAATTTTCAATTAAAATTTTAATCAGAAGTAGACATCTAATGTCGAAAATAAAACTACTATATTTTGAACTTTAAATGTACTTTATAATAAAGGTTTATTTTGGAAAATCAACAAATTATGTTATTGACTTACAAAAATAGAATATCTAACGTTTGAGCATTTTGCGCTTGTGGGGTTTTGTATTATTTAAACCGACCAACACCTGGAGTCCTCTGATTTACTGCATTGTATCATAAATATACATAGGAAAAGTTGGTATAATGGTAGATATGCTCGTCTATACATAATGTATACAATGTGATTGGTCCAATAACGCATAGTGTTATATAGAGAGGAACACTTACAGTTCCCTAGGACACAAAAGACTGAAAGGATTGGATTTATTTATTAACCCCTGGCTAGCTGAAAGCACGAGAAGTGTAACCCTTTTTCGAGGAAACGCCCCGCAAATGTATAGGTGTAAAGGTGGCGCGATGGTGGAGATACGCTCGCTATTCTTTGCCCTGTGCAATCATACACATTATCATGATAAAAGGTAATGATAGGTTAGGCCAAAACGGGGAGGTTTGTTGACAGATGTTTAGCCAACGTGAAAACACCACCTATACATACCTAATGCAACGTTTACCTACAATAAATGTGTATTGTAATAATGGCACCGAAATTCCGCTTTAAAATCAATTTAAGCAAGTTAGGTTAATACCGATGGAACCCGACACTTTGTAAGCATCGTGTTTGTGGGCCCACAAGATGTTTCGTGTCATAACTAACAAACATAAGTAGCGACTTGATGAAGACGTCGTTGGTAAAGGCATCAGGATGAAAGCAGCGCCCAAGTCGGCACCTTCAAAACGGGTTTTTTTGTCGAGACGGTTTTTTTTGTTAAAACGGTTTTTTTTGTTAAAACGGTTTTTTTGTTGAAAACGTTTTGACAGTAACTAATTTAGAAGTTTCCTAATATAACGTTCTCTCTCGGATTAACTCTATGGCAAGGCTCAAAGGAAATGTCTCCCGAGGAAACTCATTATCTCCGCCGCAGAATTCAGGTCAAGCAACTACATAAACAAATAGAAAATTTAATCTCATTATCGCAAATTACAAAACAATCCAGCTACAATAGCGCTGCAGGTACATACCTATGTACGTGTAATTGGATAGCTTACACAATTTACTTTGGCGTCACACGCGGACGTTTAGCTAATGACGCTAAGAAATCTTTGCTTGTGGATGATAAAAGCATTCCTGGCATTTTATGTCTACCTTTAATGCTGGGCTCTTTTAGTATGTCAATCTACTTCTTCCAGTTCATGTATTTGCATTTATACATAATTTATGTATATACGATTACAAGGTGCTTTAACTCTACTCAACATTAATATAAGCCCCAAATAAATATTTTACTACCGTAGTTAGCTATAAACACATATGTATAATGTACTGTATGTTTATTTTGAATTTTTTTATAGTGACAGTGTAAATTAGACGTTTCTGAACGTGAGTGTGTATGCTAATTTATCTGAAAGCGGAAGTGACGATAGATGTAGAATCTAAATCTAAAGAGAAAGAAAGATTCAATGCTGAAAATTTTGAAGTTTTGGATTACACTCAATTGTTTTTTAATAATATCCTATTGGTGTCCGAATCTAACCATTATGCAGAATATCAGGTGTAATGCATTCTTTTAATCAATATTATACAGTTTTTAAAAAATAACACGGTAATTCTCTCATAAGATTTTCCTATCTGGTCGTATTAAGTTTTTAAGTTTACTAATTGCTACACCAACAGTTACTTTCCTTACTTTCCTTTTAAATAGATATATCGATAGTAATATGTAATACTAAATAAATTAATTATAATATAACTTATTCGAACTAAGGACAGCATAACCATTAGATTACAAAGGAAGCCCTCAGGCAAGGAGCACAAGATTGCTGGTTACTTCAATACAGCTAACTACGTCAGTATACTATATTGTTGCTATTCGTTCTTCCAAATTGCATTAAAGTAATACACATTTTCATCTTGAAATATAAGTGCATATAGCAAGCGGATCTTTCACTTAAATGGTAGAAAACCAGTTAATCAGCCAGGTTAGAGCCACATCCAATCAGACCTATAGTTAATAAAAAATTTACAGTTCAATCATCGCCCTCGATAACAGTGAATAGGTGTTGGAGCGCGTCATTAACCCTCGACAGGCAGCACGTGGTTCCAAAAGCAGAGTTCGTCTGGTCCGCTGCCTTCCAGCCAAACACGCAAACAAACTACACATTATTCAATGTCCCATTGTTTCCAGAAACAACGGAGGCGCCATTTTCGAATATGGCCACCGTGTATACGTCCTTCTCTCGCAGATGCACGCGCAAACACACGCTTGTGCCCTTCTTTGTTGGTCTTCCTCCCCAAAACCTAACCATACAGTTCGATATTCGTTATGATTAATGCTTCGCCCTCCGCCACCGCCGCCGCCGACTCCGGTCCAAAAATTCATTCCGGTTTAGATTGTCGATGCATGCGCACAACACACTTAACTTCAAAAAATTGCCTTTAAAAGAAAAGAAACCAAGCAAGAATAATAAGTTAATTTGGATGTATAGAAAAAAATTTAATCCTAGTGCGATTTCCGAAGAGAAAATAATATGAAGATGTGTCTACGTAAAGTAATCGTCTAAATGCTCTTTATATAGAGTTTTTAACGTGTTAGTTTGCCAGCGTTCTAGACAGTCTGCATTACCCTAACCCAATTACGTATTACAGACCCCATCAATCAAGAGTACACTATGAATGTTTCCACCATAGGATGTTTCACGCGGCATTGCCAGTCTTAACTCTTCTCCTCTGGAATCGACAATTATTTATATTAGAATTACGAATGTACATTTATTAAACGTTATCATTTCTTGCGCCCGCAGCCTACCCATCACTTATCGTTGCCTCTTCGATTTTATTGACCCCTAGCGGCCTTAAAAACCCGTCGGCAATATGCCACGTATATTATAACTAAAAATTCTTTCTTACGCACTTAGCTAATGACCTAAAATTAGCCTCTGTTTGGCTCGGACGATTGTTAACAAATAAATCTGGAATCCCGATTAATTTGACTACTAAAGCGCCCGTTCGGAGCGATGAAACCTGTAATACAAACAAGACGGGCGAAGAATGGGTTTTGGGCCGCGATTCAGAGGGTTTTTCTATTCCGACACTCGTTTGAATAATCTCGCCGTTTTGATGGACGGCTCAATGGCCCAGAATCTCACTCGGATTTACACCTTAATTTATTGTGGACGGCGCGTTAGCCAGTGAGAATAAAAAAATCGAGGAATTTGGAGTGTTCCTGCTCTCAAAGGCTCCTTTGGCTGGCAACCTCTTGTATGTGTAAGCAAACACTCACCACTTAGGCATGAACCTGGACCCGTCGCACCAAACGTCGTCTTCAGCTGCGAAAAACCTGAAACAAAACGAGAAATGAATAAAATCTTGTAAAATCATAAATTACAAAAAAAAGACCAAGAAAATCAATGAAAATGATTAACACAAGTGTAGCTTGGCCTTGGTCTCCTTTTGAAAGAATACGACAAAACAATTAAATAATTTGCTGTATTAGGAATTAATCAGAATATTGATTGAAAGGCATACGTATGTACAATTGATGGGAGTTATGTATATGCTTATAAGGAGATCTTAAGTCATTATTACCAATAAGAATGTATTATAGGTGATGTAACACGTTTTTATGTAGGTATACGTTGTTAGTTATGCAAATATGATTGGGTACATTAATTTTTGTTTGACGATTGATATCTGATGTACTGAATAGGTACTGTATATTATTATAGTACACAGTACATATAATAATTAGCAAGGACATACAATTTTTCTATTCATACAAATTAAGATTTAGTTTACATCTGAATTCCAGCTGATCATGGATGTACGAAAGGTTGTATAAGACTCTTTGTGAATTTAGATCAGTTCCTTCTTATATGAATACAGTTCAAGCAATGAAACAGCATAAATCAATTTTGAGAAAAAATATTTAGTCATAATTTTATAATTTTGTATTATGGATTAAATTATAAACTTAAATGTTCGTTAAGACATTAAATTAATGTCATTATTAATAGACTCTCGTTTTCTAAACTTAATTTTAAGCCATTCCATAATTAAACCATTCTGTAGATATTTAGCAATTTTGATTTCCTGGATTTATGCGGTGTCCACATGTTAGCAGGTGTCTGCTCAAAGCTGAGAATATGTTCTTGTATAAAGTTACCTAATTTGTAATATTTCAAGGTATGTCAGTTTATCCTATCCAAACACTCGTGCACTTTAATCTTATCTAATAATTTTATACTACCTTTTGAGTTGTTTATTTCTTGTAATTCTATGAATCATTCCTCCTACATGTTAAGTTTAGGGTATGTATATAAGTTTTTAAATATGTATGTTCTTAAATTTTTATGCACCGAATGTAATGTTTTTATATTGATTATGGTTGTTAAATTATTCTTTTTTTTATCAACATGCTACATTAACAATAAACAAACTGGTATACTTAGTAGGTTATAAAATTTAAATTTGTGATAAATATCATATTCAATTTTGTTATTTTGTCTAATTAATGTTGAATATTAAACAAATATTATCAATTTTTTATTGTGAAACTATGCTATTAACATTATGAACAAGAAACGTTTCCATATTCTGTCTGTCTGTGGATCTATGGATCTATCTGACCGTCAGAACGAAAACTACACTGATAAAAATGAATAGATTGATATATCAATCAGTTTGTTTCGAATTTGTATATACAAGACAAATTATGAATTGCATGAACATATAATAATGTAAGGTATCCTATAGTATTTATTGATGAAGCTCTTAAAGCACATCCGCAACTTTAAACGACAAAAAATGTTTCAACAACAAATAGTTTGTTATGGCAAAGAATTACTTTTTTCAGTGTAGCGAAAAAATTACCCAAAATGTCGGGCGCTCCGTCGGTAATAGCTTTGAATAGTTGAAAGTTAGGTTAATTATTTTAATTAAATGTTATTTGTGACAGCGTCAAAACTCAAGATGTTAAACAGTATTTGGTGTAACTTAGGGTTATCTGATTTTAAAAACTTTTCTTTAAGTCTGTAAAATAAAGCAGGGCGTCCACCAAAGGACGCCAATAATGAAGAGAAAAGGTCGGCATTAGTAGCGACAGTCTATAAGATCAGGTCAATTCCTCAGCTTCACTATCTTCAAAAACATATTTGCAAAAATCGGGTTCCCGTCTAGAGATCAATATTTTGATAAAATTAGTTACAGTGGTGATCACATAGACAATACATTTTTCATATACGTTACACTTCAACATCAATTTTCTACGTGTCAAAAAAGTACAATTTCTCGCAGTGAAATCAAAATGAATTAGGTATCCCCAGGCAATTTTGAAATTTACTTTATTACGTGAATGAAGATTTAATATAATTATACAGGGTGTCCCATCCTCGGCGGATCGGTGGATTGTGCATTTATTACTGAAGATAGAACAAATGTATAATACAAAAGTTATATTGCATTAAAAAAGGTACCTTCTTAAAATATTTTTTATCTCCAAATATAGTTAGCGGGCGCACAGGGGACATCAAGTCCATTTTCTTAAATGGCCTCCCCCATTTTAAATTTTTTTCCTAAATCTACTTATTTAGACCTTTCCAAAGGTACCTAGTTTGTATTGTCTAAAATCAATATTTTTCGAGATATTAATTTTTTTAGATAATTTTTGGTCAAAACATTACTCTACTTAAAATTCATTCACAGAGAAACGGTTAAAGGTGGGGGTTATAAATTGATCAGTGTTTCAAGGGAAAGCTTCCCCGATGCGAATCCAGTCCGTTTCACTTTTCTGTTACTAAATAGGGGCTCAAAAATATTGATTAAAAGCACTAAAATTGAAATGGCGCTAACTCATTTTTTTTAAATGGAATGATATTATATTCTTTTCATACTATAAAAATAGATTAAAAATTTAATCTTTTTGTATAAAATTCCCTATACCTAAATCTAACCGATTATGATTTTTCTAGAAAAAAATTATTT
>JAWQRP010002333.1:0-15872 GCA_033557875.1 Quadriops clusia | reverse complement strand
CATGCAAATCATTATTTGTCTTGTAAATACGAATTGGAAACAAACTGATATTTGATCAATCAATTTATTCATTTTTATCAGTGTAGTTTTCCTTACGGACAGTCAGACAAATCCACAAATCCACAAACAGACAGAATAGGGATTTTATATATTAGATAATAAATGTACGAAAAAACCATTGAAATATCTCTAAAAAACAAAAAAAAAACTACAGGGATGTACAAAAAACCGAGAGCACCCAGTATATTCTCCGTTCCTATTTTTTTGACTGCTATTACATATAAATATCAATATTATGTGAAATAATCATATGTCAATCTTGTATTACCCGTTTGGGCATAGAATTGATATTTTATTGAATCACAACCGATTTTGGTCGACCTTCACGAAATTCATCACTGACGGTCAGTCAACCAATTCTAAACAGTCTCTTCTGTTCGAACTTCATTGCGAAAAGTTGAACAAAGCTATTCTATACATTTTTGTAGAGTTAGTTCCTTATTAACCACGTAGAAAACCATCCCTTCAAAACCTTCACGAATCAATTACATTTTCTCACTAGTTTTATTTTTTTGAACTCTAATTATTTATCAATAAATTACTTGGTAGATTCTAGCTTCTAAATAACAAAACGTCAAATTTTACGAACATAGTGATGACACACTTATTTAATAGTGCCATTTGGTAATCGTTTGTAAAAAGACAGCATTCGAATAAAATCATACAATAAAGTAAAAATTA
Source organism: Quadriops clusia (assembly GCA_033557875.1). Taxonomy (NCBI): domain Eukaryota; kingdom Metazoa; phylum Arthropoda; class Insecta; order Coleoptera; family Hydrophilidae; genus Quadriops; species Quadriops clusia. The sequence goes on along the minus strand of JAWQRP010002333.1, from coordinate 15,131 downwards.
AGTTTATAAAAATATTTCAATAAAAACTAATTATTTATTTTAGCATGATCGACTTTTACGATAGGTATTTTATATTACAAAAAAAGTAAATTTTTTTACATTTCCAGCGGTCTCGTACGTTACAACGGTAATTATGTTTGTTGATATGGTATGCATCATATGTTACCTATACGTACTTAATTTTTTATTATTTATATACAAATACATATATTGTGGACGCAAATGCATAATATAAAAAAACACGAAACAAACAAGGAGCAAGGCCGCAATGATAATTATTATTAACGGCGTTTTTGCCTCCTTTGGCTCCTTCCTCCACCGGTCGAAGCAACAATAATAAACAAATGGAAAAAGGCAGCAAAACGAGAAGCTGCCGCGCAAGAAGTTATAATTCTCGTACGTTCACATTCCAAACAATGTTGCAGTCATGGCACACCCATACTTGTAAGAAATTGCATTCGCACAGAGACGTATTTAAAATTTATGTAAATATTGGGCCTCATTTGCATCCCGTGCCCGACCGGAGAGACAGACAACCTGTTGATGTTTTAAATGTTGGACGCGCGAACACGAGCAATGTTTGCCCACTTTTAATGCGATTATAAAATTCATAATGTATTTCATGTAATAGGGGGCTGAATTTTTGCGGTAAGAAACAAAGCGTGTAAATCACGGGCGTCGGAAGTGTCGTCAAAATTTTCAGGAAAGTGCCAAAGTTGGGCAGTAAAAGATATTATTCCTCTAAATCATATAGCTGGGCCAGATTGCGAAAGTTTCTCCCAAGAGTTGTGTGCAAATATTTTTCCTTTAGAACCACGGGAGAGGGAAAGGTAAATGTGTCGTGCTGCCAATTTTTCGCAGTACAGCAAAACCTCACTCATTCGGCGTATATCATATATTCTACATGAAACCAAAAGCTATAGAAAAATGTTAAGTTTAAATTTTGGGAATTATATAATAATACTGCTCTAGTGGTTTAAATGCAAAGTAAAAACGATCGTAAAACAATTGTGAATTTTACTTGAATATTCAACCGACTATATTTATATTGTTAATAATTCTCTTATTCTCTCATTTTTGCCACGAAAAAAATCAGATTAATAGGGCGAGCATTAGTGTTTTCGGTTCGTCGCCCAATCCATTCATTCGCACTAGTATGCTGTTTGTCTTGCGAATAGAACGGTCACTTTCACGGTAATTGCCGTTCATAAACTTATGAAAGTGTTATAATATACTTTAATAGAGCGCGTCACAAATCATTCTGAGTACATATAAATGTACAGGGCGTCCAAGGTCCCATAGTGCAAACTCGGGTCCATCGAACGTTACTCACATGTATGTGCTCATATGTAAATCAGGTAAACAAGTATCACACCTAGTAGATACACCTGTTTCGGGTTATTTTGATTTAAGTCAGCCAAGCTGTGCATCTTCGTGGACTGGTTTGGCGGAGTCGCGAGCCAACCGGACTCTGGGGGTCTGACGCCCGAAAGAAAGTCTCCTTTTGTGCCAAAGGCAGGTCATGCAGGTGTTCGAATCTGCGAATAATCTCAGGATGAGATTCATTTTCGTAGTCTCAACGTGACGGTTTTGCACAAGGTCACAAGGTGTTTTGTAATGTGATTATGCATGGCCGTGTTGATTTTTACGCTCATTGTTGCGATTCCATGTTAACGCCACGAACAATGTTCCCGCTCGCACATGTTGCCTATTTATCGAATTATATTTTTTAAGATGACATTATTTTTTAATCCATAGAATATAGTAAAGAAGTCAGCAAATTTGTACACCCTCGCGCATGGCCACCCCTGCGTACTGATTAGTAAAATCAGAGGTACCGCAGGAGAAATATGGCACAGGCTTTGAAGCATTGATTTACACATAAAGTTCGCAGGATTCTGCTTACGTAAGGTCAAACGGTTAATAATGCACATATATAGCCGGTGATTTTCAATTTTCTTAGAGGTTTGCATACCTCGGGCTCACGACAACCGGCTATTAACACTTGCTCCCAAAAGCGAGGCCAGGCCGCCTCAGCCCCAAAGTACCTCGCTGATACCTGGCTCGTTTATCAATTATTTCGATCGTTCAGATTTGTTTTCCTCGGCCGTTACATTTTTATGAGGCTAATCTTGATGGGGCCCGGGTAATTTTAGTGTATCACGTCCGAATTTCCATCGAGTTTCGCTGCTGCGGCGGATGAATTTAGCATTGCGTAATTCTGCGTTTAAGTGCATGTAATCCTGTTTTTCAATGCTACAATTAAGTATCAATCCTGTGTTTATGTATCAATCCTGCATTTAAAAATAAATTCTGTGTTTACGCATCAATCCTGTGTTTATGTTTAAATGCAGCATTAAAAAATGGCTTCTGTATTTAATCAATCATGTATTTATATGTCAATCCTGGATTTACAAATGAATTCCAAACACGAATACCTCTATTTCCATGGTTTCCATTACCTTGGTTCTCGATATATCACGGTTTAAAATTTGGTGCCAAAATACGAATTATTGCGGTCAAAATCCGATTTATCACGGTGGGAACATCTAGCTGCATATGCAACCCGCACTACATTTAGTTCGGGTTGTCACTCTCCAGATAGCGGTCTTTCAAATGGTTCACTGTTACTACTGCGACTGCTCTCTCACCAATGACTGTCCCCTAGTGTGAATCGTTACACTATTTCTAATTTATTCTGGAGAGTCTCCTACAATCAATGCCACGAAATGTAATTCTAGAGCTATTAAGAAGAAACGTAATATGACCAATGCAGAAGTAAAATTGCATATGACCAATGCAGAGGTAAAATTGCATATAACGAATAAGTAAAATTGCGTATAACGAATAAGTGTAAGGCAGGCTTAACTAAAGCCAAAATTGCAAGAGTTTTGATCTAAATTAATTAACCGTCTGCCATATTTTAAATTACGCAGCAAAGTATAGACAACTAGAGCCCGGTTCCCAGAACAATTGATATCCTTTTGATAGGTATCGAACCAATCAACTACCAGAAATCGGTTTCGTTTCCATGGTAATTTTTAAAATAGTTATAGTAGTTCATTCTTCATCTCGATAATCGTGGTATTCCTGTATTTAAGTATCAGTCCTGTACTCCCTCTGTTTGTTTAGAAAATTGTAAGCTATGTTTAAATGACAATCCTATTTTTAAATAGTCATCATGAATGGCAATCCCGTACTCAGATATTAATCAGAACTTACGTTAGACCAATTAAAGAGAGATTTAGGAACTACACAAATTATATAGTTATTTCTGTAATTGCACAACTGTAGAATTAATGATTCTAGGACATTGTTGTTGCTTATTTACTTTTTCGTTAATTTATATTCGCAAAGCAATAGTTCTTGTAGAAACTGCAATTACAGTTAAATCGTTTAATGAGTTGAATTTAATAAAAAGGAACTAAAATGCGCTGCCCAATAATCAATTAAGAGGGTTCGGTGGCTCAGTGAAGTGTATTGATGGATTGTTATATTTATATTTCGTTATTATTCAACACAATGAATAACGCCGCGGATTGGGTAAAGTTGCGGTGGCTTCGGGACGCGCACGTCAAACCCTTGAAAAATGGGCGCCCCTGTCTGAAGAGGCCGAAGGATAATTTATGTTTTGGCACGAATTTTGGATGATTGGTCGGCGGGGCAAAATTTTTCGATTAGCTAGATAGAAAAAGATCGACATGAATATCACGATTCCGAGAAGCCGGTGGGGAGAATTCCTCCTCTTCCGAAGAAAGAAACCGAGGCCTCAAGTTCCTGGAATCTGTTTATTTAAAAAAAAGTGCCAACACCAACGAAGCATTCTCGTTAATTGTAACTCGATCATGCAAGAGATTTTTTTCTCCGGATCTTGATCCGGAGTATATAGGTATATTCTTGGTATACTTGTACTTTATTTATAATTTAAAAAATAAATACAAATTGTCCACTGTCTTTATGCATATTTATGAGAAACGCAAACAGATACACACATGATTTAGACACATACATAGTTAAATAGGACTTAATTGAATAGACAATTTGATGCTCGGAAGGCGTAAAGGAGACGCAAAAAGCGTAAAACCATTACCATTACCGACTCATTTTTCCAACGAACAAAACGACGCGATTTAATATGGAATTGGAGGCAGAGGAGTGAGTAAGAGCGCTAATTAATTTAGAATTAAATGCAGTGTTGTTCATTTGAGAGCGCAGGTGTTCTATTTGAGATGCAATTTCTAATAGAGGTAATTTTCATGGACATTGAAGGCCAATTAAGGGGACTGCTATAATCAGATGATTTAAAAAGGTTTCCGCTTAAAGAAAATTTAATAAAGGAACGGGTACAAGAAGAGGACGAGCGAATCGAAAAAAGTATACAGGGTTATTTTGAAAATACTGATTCGGCTTTAATAGCACAGAACGACTGGTGGTTACGGGCAACTAAAAATAAAATTAAAAAAACAATAGGCCATAAAACGCTAATAGCCTCGAATACCTACATATTTATGTAGATATCAGAAAATCGTAAACAATAATAACGTTGTCGCTTACATATTCGGAAAGTGACGTCACAAACGTCAAATCCCGACCGGTCAAAGCCAACTTTGAAACTTGAATAGTTTCGCCAACCCAGTGTATTCATGAGGTAGCGTCCGTATCTCAAGAACCACTGACTACAACCACAGTTTATGCTGTGCTCAAACTACTAGCAGAGCATACACACAGCGAGCTAGCAGGTAGTTGTAACTTCTTGCGCTGCCCAGCAGCACAGCATCCACATCAAGTGATTCATCTCGAAAAAAAAAACGCCATCGAACGACAAAAATCAACTCACCTCAGGTAAACCTGCTGCCAAACTGTTATTGGGCAAGGTTTCCATAATTCAAATCACAACCGAGCGGAGCGAAAATCACTGGGAACCACTTGCATTTGCATCTAAAACACTTGTTAACTACGATATACAGGCTATTTAAATCCACATTGCACAGCCTTTGGTAGGGTTTTCAAAAGAACTAGCCTAAAACTCGCCCTCAACTGGATCGCATGGTCCACTAGATTCTAGGCTTCACTCCCGGTCGACCTAACCGTTTAAAATCCGTTTTCCGCACTTTTAGGCGAAACGCGAAAGTTTTAAAACCCGCAGAGTGAGCGTTGGAACTTTTGTTTGTCTCGGGACGCGTTTAAGAATGTTTTTACCTAACCTATACGAGCGCGAGGTTCGAACCGAGTCTCTGTCCCGAAGGTCTACGATCAAAGACACGCTCCCATTGGCCAGACGGTCTTAAGGAATGAGCCTAAAGGTCCCCTTCCTACGGCGCCGCGTTCCATTTGTAGCAAAGTGGTGTTTCTGGTTGTGGATGGGACAGGAGAACAGAAATTGCGAGTAGGTTGCTAGATGCAAGAGTTTGTGAATAGTTACTTACATCTCTGGTTACATATTCAAACTAATAGAGTTGGGAGCAATCCCGCGCTTTTTACAAATTTTCAAATAATTCAATTCATTAATATACTTTTACGTTTAATGCGCTTGAAAATAAAACATGAAATATGTAGTGTGTATATCAATCCGATTTTGGTAAAACGAACGTTTAACTTTATTAGAAAATATGAGTATAGTTAGAAGTGACGTTATTCAATATTAACTACCTTACATACTGTCAATAAAGTCAATTCATTATTCAACAACTTTTCAGTTCAATATTCTAATTAACTATTCTAGTCTGGTCTAACTTATTCTCCTTGTCCAAGTTAAATCGATGAAAACATTTCAGGGGAAAACTTTACTATAGGGTTTTCACGTTAACAAAAACTTGACGTCACAACTTCAAATACTGCAGTGTTGCCAAGTGCATGTTCAGTTGTATGGCCAACCTGGAACCTGTTGGAACTTGGCAACAAGCATAAATGTTATATAACTCGCAGCCGCAAAAGTTACGAAAACTTGTGGGATATTTATTAGGAAAATACAGTTTCTCTGTTGGTAACATAATTTACTAAATATGACGTCATGTTTCTGTTAACGTGAAAATCCTATAGTCAGGTGAACCTGACGATTATAGTTACTGTTGTGGAATTTTTGTTTCAGACGCTTTAGGGGCTGTCCACAAATGACGTCACGAACATTTTGGCAATTTTTGACCTCCACCCTCCCTCTTGTCGCGAATTATCACAAAGGGATTTTCAGAAATTTTAATTAGTTGATTTGCATAATTTACCTGTACTTTGTAATCTAACGCATTCTGATTTGATTCTAACCTAAATCCCGAAAACGTGCTATCTCCAGTTTTTAACTATTTAAGTTTTAATTTCTTTTAAGACAAAACCATCCATTATTCTTAAGATGTAGTCATCAAAAATTTGTTATCTCTATTTAAGAGCCAAAAGCATTGCTGACTTTCTTGCAATTCACCGTATCTCGTTGTATTGCAAAGGTAAAAGTTAATTTTTCTATTTTTTTTAAACAGAAGTAAAGTGTAAGATAAAGCGATTGCCAAAACATGAGGTAAAAATTTGCATTGGAAAGTTGTGTAAATAAATGTTTAAATAACTGAAGCTTCAAACTGATGTGAAATGCGCATACGCACCCACGCATGTGTTAGTGGCCAAATATCGTCAAATTGTGATTGGCTAGGCACTAGTTATAGTGATCATGGTCACCGTTCAAATCCAATGAAATGACTGTATGTATTTCAATTTGAATTGGCGCATGTGGATATATTGCATGTTAGGGCCAATGTAGGTACATATTAAAATTGGAATAAATTATAGTTAATAAATTTTGTTACTATTGAACAAATAATCTACAAATAATGTCTACTTTCACGTAGGGTTCTTAAATAATCCCAATTATCGTCGTTGGTAGTCTAGTTGCTAAGGTGCTGGCTTTTAGTGCAAGGGGTCATAGGTTCGAATCCCACCCACGGCGATGATTTTTCTGATTAGGAAAAAATGTTTGAGTGCCTCATCGTCCGGGAGCGATGTAAAGTCGGGGGTCCCGTGTGTTGTAGGTATAATCCACACGCACGTTAAAGAACAGAATGACCAGGTGGAAATCCTGGCATTGACTAAATTCCCAGAAGTTGTGGTCCTAATCTCTGGCGTCGGTGATTGGCCTCTGATGCGGAAATAGGCCGACGTTAAATAAACGACTTAAAAAAAAAATCCCAATTTGAACGGCCTAAACTACCCAATTGTTTGTCCGTATAAACAGTGGGCACGTGGAGTTTGTTTAGTAGAAAAGAAAAACATTTTTTCTTTAAATGATAATAAAGTATCGACGATCTACCCGGTAAAAAACTGTTTACAGATTTTTAATTTACAATAAAGGTTCTAAAATAAGCTAAAGATAGCTAGGGCTATTTAGACACTGAAGGTTCAATGAAAATCTAAAACCTTGAACGAAGAAAGTTCAAATTATTAAGTAATTAAAAATGAATTCGCCCATTGTCGACAATCATGATTCTATTCAACTTTATTAACAAATTAAAAATTCAACTTTACTATTGATAAGGAAATACATCCTCTCAAAAGTATGTTTTTATCAATCTTTTCACCTAATAGTTCCAATTATTCACTATTTGATAAACGCCAGTTCTAACTTTTGAATATTTATTATTTATTTGCAGGAAATATTTTCCTGCTTTCTGTATTATTAAAATACTGGCTGAATTGTTGCGAATGTAACAGGCTACAAATGTAACTAGTTCAAAGCAAAGTGAAGAAGAAAAACAAACGTCCTGTCGTACATTACTTCCCACTTTTACTGAATCAAACTTTATAATTACAATTTTTAATAATAAGTACCACATGAAATGAACCCCATAATCAGAAAATTGAAGAGGTGTGTCCCGAGTGGGCGAAAATAATTGTTTGGAAACATGCAACCCGGAAATAATGATACCTCCTTAACTTAATTCTTCATTTCTCATTTTAAAAAGATTGACTCAATCTTCTCTAACGTTACTAAAGTGCATATTGCAATAAATATATAATACAGTAAATTGTATTATTACACAAGAAAAAACCCCGGAAAAATCACCAATAATTCAAACGAATCTGACGCACACTCCTACAACTTATGTAAATTCAAAAAAGCAGACGCATAAATAAATAAAAGAAATATGAGCCATGTCTTTGTTTATGGCGTCCCAGTTTGCGAAGGGAACCTCTTATTTTACACATCATTGATTTTCCCTCCAATATTAAGCGCTCTCCATCTGTTTTATATTTCACGAAGTTCGTCTACATAAACACGAAGGAGAAATATGGGTTGTCAAGCTCGCAGGGGTTTCGTCACGTATGCGTCGCCCAAAAAAGGCCACTGCTTATCCTTCCGATCTTCCGCGATCACTTGTGTTTATGGGGGCAATTCGGTAAATATTTTGATGGAACAAGGGAGGCAAGCGCCCGCAGTTGAGGGCTGTACAAATTTCTCCTTGTTGCTGCCTTTTATTTTTATCAGATGCCTCGTTAAACGGCACGATATGGGGTGTTAATTTTTCTTTCTTTCTTTTGGGCGCTACCCGGGGTGTTGCAATAATAAATTCAAATTAATATCCACTCGATTGTAATCCAAGGAGTAATCCAAAGAATAATCTAAGAAGTACAAACGTACTGCTTTTTTATCAATCTATCGTATAAAATCCGAATTAAATTAAAATTCTGAGTTAAGTAAATACATTTTTATTTCGGCCAAAACAATACATAATATACTATTACAAGTTGCCAATCGTGGGGTAACAAAACAAAAACTCAACAATAGACTAGAAGCTAAAAATAAAAACTAGTAAAAACAAGGCGTGCGGCAGTAAAACAAATCAAAGACAATAGTTTTCACCTTCAAATCAATTGCCTTCTATTATAGAAGTGTGCGAAAGCACAGCAGATACCCGGAATGTATTCATTTCAAATTCAGAAACGCTGCCCCGGGTGAATTTATGGAATAAAATCTCTTAGACACAAGAATCATACTTGTAAAATATTTTTTAATAAAAATATTGCATTAAATTATACTTCTAATATAAAAATAATATTAATCAATGGCGTAATACAAAATAAAACACTTCGAAACATTGTTTTTAACCCCCTTTTACATTTTCAAATAAACATATTCTCAAACTTTATCCCCCAGGGAAATCGGGAAAACCCAGCAAAACACCAGTGAACGCCTCGACGAAACAGTTTTTTTTGCACAAAAAATAAAAGCATGACGAGGCAACCGACACAACCAACGCCTTTATCACTAAATTTCACTAACTTAACTTATTAAAAAAAGCTTATTTTTTTATTGAACAACGTTTTACATTAAACTGCTTAAAATTACGTTTAGTTTATTGTACATATTTATGTAAAAAACTAATCATACCACTATGCAACTAACTATGTATTTATAATACATAAAAATAATTAGGCTGTATATTTTTCATATATTTTTTAAAACTTAAACGATATGTATATTACGTACAATTACCCTATATTTAGGTATATTTTTTAAGCGTACTTATTTATAACCTACTTGGGTTTATTTTGCCTAACTACGCATGTAAATTTATCGTTTGGGAGTGTTATACTCTATATAGGTTTAAACCTACAACGAAATTACTCTTCATTATTTGTTACTCGTAAAACTGAATTGTGCGTAACTTACTGCTGCCATAAAATCAAATTATTTCGCCTCCTGTAAAATAAGTGTTTTTAATAATTAATGTTTGTAATTTTTTCGTCAACTCGACAGCTGCCCTCATTTATTACAAATTCCAATTCCGTGTTCAGTTGTCTGATTTTGCCATAAAATTGGCTCAATAACCGTAACTATGCTTTCCTGATTTCCCCTTAAACTTGGCCCTTTTTCTCTTTGGTGCAAAGAAGCATAACTTCTATTTAAGTGTAACTTAAGTATAACTTTATTATTGCGACCAATTCGAAATTATTCCCTTCATTCCTTGGAAATGTAGCTTGAAAATACGTTTAAGAACGTCAAAAATACCGCGAACGTTTTGCCGCGGTCAACGAAGCCGAATACAGAACACAGCTTATTGAAAATGTGTCCTCGAGGAAAAAGTAAACAAAAAGGGAAGTTTCCTAAATATCAAAAGTATGGCAATACGTCCATAATCTCCAATAAAACTGAACATACGTCCATAATAGAGCTAACCGCCATAAAAAAAACTGTACAGGTATAACCTGACTAAAAGAAGGCATAGCCTTCAAAATATGGGTTTAATAAAAAAAAAACCCTTAAAAATAATCGCTTTACAAAGCGAATAAAATTTAACAAACAAAAAGACTGCTCTTTTATTTGAGAAATCTGAATGAAGGACGTCGTAATATCAAACGCACTACAATCACACTAACGAACCAGGCGACAAAACAGGACAAAGTACTAACTCCATAGTTTACAAATTCAAACCATCATTCAAAAAACGAAAACAAAATCAACAAAGGGCGGTCAGTTTAAATAGAAGCTAAAGGACATAAGCTGTGCTCATTTTTGGGCATTAATAATAAAAACTTGAAACTTGGTGTGGGGTTGCAAACTTTTCCAAAATAATAATAATAATAAAACAATTGAAGGGCGCCTTGCTCCTTCTGGGATAAACTATTAATAATAATAGCTCCGGAATTAAAAATTCCAATTTAAAAATAAACTTGAACTTGAAAAACACTTGAAATAAAATATGATCATAATTAAAATTAGAAAAAATATTGCCGTCACCGGCATGTCCTTTGGGTTGGAGAAATTAATTATAAAAATAAAGGTGTAAATGCTTACAATGTAACTTGAAGAGAGTTGAATACCAACAATATAAAATTATAATTAATTTGTATGAAGAGCCAATCTCCAAAAAAAAAACAAGAAAAGTTAAATTTTAGAATAAAACGTTGAATTTGGCTTGAGATACCTTCCTCGACCACTTGATCCACTGCAATCCTTTGTTAGTTATAAAACGTCATATTGCCACATTATGAAATTTTACAAACAACGCGCCGTCTTTCCGAGAAAAAAAAATATAAAAATTATTTTAAAAATCCTTGACCTGGAGAAAAAACGCATATGTCATCATTACACTAAGAATTTCTAGAGGGGAGCATGAGTTTGGAACTATATTCATACTGTGTTTTTTGTTTTTTCAATTGCTTAGTCGTAAAAATAACCCGAAGGACAATGACTTTAATTATAAATATACTATCAATAATAATAATAATAAAAATAAAACGGGGACCTGTGGGGTGCAAACAAGTTTTGTTGGTGTTGTAAGAAGTATTACGCTTTATAAATAAATATAACAGAATTATAAAGAGGAAGTAAATAAAATAGTAATCATTGTATACCTATGTTAAATAGGGGCTGTATTCCATAAAGTAACGGGAAGCAGTATTTCTGAAGTTGAATTTGGACGTATTTATTAGTTTATAAGTATCCAATCTGCTTTTAGTCAACCTCTTCTATTGTAGGCCCATCTTGGTGACCTCTGCCGTTGTGGTACTCTCCCCCTGCTGCCGTGCCTCTGTGCAATTTTGTCATCATAGGGCTGCAAAGCCTGTTCATTTCTCTCAATCTGTGCTCGAATTCGTCCTTTTCGGCCATTTGGTTCCTGTCCAGCCATTTGATACAATCGTCGCATTCTCGATGTAATTTACTTTTTTCGTCCTGTGACAATTTGTTTCCAGCTTCGTCGGCGGCCTGCTTGACGCTGAAGACGTAACTCTCCAAGCGGTTTTTGCTTGCTACTCTCTCCCTCTGTCTTTCGTCTTCTTCTTTATATTTGTCTGCGTCTGCCAACATTTTTTCTATTTCCCTTTGCGACAAACGCCCTATAATAAATTTGAATCATAAAAATGCAGATAATTTTTAGTTTAGGCTTAAGTGTAAACCATTTTTTGAGTCAAAAGAATGCCGAACTTTCTTATCTATAGCAAAGAACTTTTCAAGGCGAAATATATTCTACATCGTCCTGAAAATGATTCTTGCAGCAGTGGGCGCACTATTAGCACGATTTAATGCTAAACTCCAGTACAAATAAATCTACAATAGGGTTGTCCACCAATTTTTAAATTTTTTTTTCTTTAAAGTTCGTTGCGAGATCGGAATAATCTGAAAATATGACGGCAATATAGGTCCAACAAATATTTTAAAAAAATCCATTGTATTACATTGCGCATGTGCGAAAAGCCATACATTTTGTGGCCGTGCTTCTCCAGTAAACAAAACTGCGGCAAGGTCGTTGGTGACAAATATGTATGTACGAGGATGTATTAAGTTTTGATTGGTACCGCTGACGCATGCGTTTTAACCATTCTTTAAACAGAGTGCATTTTGAGCTTATTTAATTTTGCAATAACAATTTTAATAATTTTTTTTTCTTTATGTTCACTCGTCAAATGTGATATTCATGAAGCGTAGAATTAGATAAATTCATCAAATAGTTAACTTTTTTATAGAGTGGGCAACACTATTGTAGAAGAAGCTTACACAGTAAAAAAAATCGTTGTAAATTAACAACATTTAGCGTTGTAAAATATTACAAAAAATATATAAAAATACATAATTATAGGAATTTTACTACAAAATGAAAATATTATGTAAATATGCTAAAATTGGTGTAAATTTACGTATATTTTTGTAAATGTTTAAGAACAGGGAAGTAAAATATTCATTTCAATATTGCTTTTTTACAACCTGGAAATGTTATTTTACAAACTTATAAAGTCATTTTAAGAACATTAAATTATCAATTTACAACCGATTAATGATCCACTTACAAACTCAATTGTAATTTTACTAATTGAAAAAGTACTTTTACAATCATGAAATTGCTAAATTTTAGCAACTAAGGGGGTCATTCTAATTCACGGTTGTAACAGAGGTTGCAACTTATGCCCAACTGCGCAGCTGCAAATGCGAATTAGACTACCAAGTTAACAACCACGTTACAATGTTGCTAGGGAGATGCGCCGTTGCTATGGTGGTAAGAAAGTTGCAACTTGAATTAGAATGACCCCCTAAGTTGCAAAGTGCCTGGCGTTGTAATTTTACAGCAAAATTTTTTATTGTGTATTCTAAATACTTATTCTTGAGAGATTTCGGTAGTTTCACGCATTGCATATGTGGTTTTATACTTACCTTTGTCATTTTTAATGGTTATATTCTTCGATTTCCCAGTGCTGACTTCTTTAGCCGACACGTTAAGTATCCCATTCGCGTCAATATCAAAGGTCACGTCAATTTTGGGAATACCCCTTGGCGCAGGAGGAATTCCTGACAAATCAAAGGTTCCCAAAAGGTTGTTGTCCGCCGTCATGGCTCTTTCGCCTTCGAACACCTGAATGGTGACAGCAGGCTGGTTATCGGAGTAAGTGGTGAAGGTTTGGGATTGCTTGCATGGGATCCTCGAGTTCCTCTCGATGATTTTGGACATGACTCCTCCAGCGGTCTCGATTCCCAAGCTTAGAGGAGTCACGTCCACCAGAAGCACATCCTGGATCTTCGAGCTGGTGTCTCCACTCAAAATGGCGGCCTGGACAGCGGCGCCATAAGCCACAGCTTCGTCGGGATTGATAGATAAGTTCAAGTTCTTTCCATTAAAATAATTTTGAAGCAAACTTTGGATTTTCGGGATCCTAGTAGATCCGCCAACTAGAACAACATCGTGGACGGAACCTTTCTCCATATGGGCATCGTTCAAAGCCTTCTCGACTGGCTGCAAAGTTCCCCTAAACAGATCAGCGTTCAACTCTTCAAACCTCGCTCTAGAGATTTTGGTGTAGAAGTCTACGCCATCAAAGAGGGCGTCTATTTCCAGACTGGCCTCCGTGCTGGAGGACAAGGTCCTCTTTGCACGTTCGGCTGCCGTCCTGAGCCTCCTTAAAGCCCTAGGGTTCTTTCGGAGATCCTTCTTGTACTTCCTGTTAAACTCTTCGGCAAAGTGGTTGACCAGCCGGTTGTCGAAGTCTTCACCACCCAAGTGGGTGTCTCCTGCAGTGGCCTTGACTTCGAACAAAGAGCCCTCATCTATGGTAAGGATGGACACGTCGAACGTGCCTCCACCTAGGTCGAAGATGAGGACGTTCCTTTCTCCCTTGAGGTTCTTGTCAAGGCCGTAGGCAAGAGCTGCTGCTGTGGGCTCGTTTATTATTCGTAAGACATTTAGTCCTGGAAACGGTTTAATTTATTTAAGTTTAGCTATCTATAAACCTTGAGATGGGTAGATTTTATAGATAAGGCGGTGGTGTTGTGTTTCTTTTAGTGTTTAATCTTTTGTTTTTTGATGATTAATTTCTTCTTTTTTTATGAAATTACAAATTTTCTACTTGAATGGACCAGTAAAAAGGTGTATGTATCTGATTACAAGGAATGTGTTAAATTTTACCTGAAAATCCGGCTCTAAAGACGTTATGAAAGGTTAGTTATGAGGCAATGGTTTAAGAGCGTTAAGCAGCAAGGCAAACCTAGTATTGCATATATTTCCGACGCTATTTAACCTAGGAATGTGCGGTTTTCGCCAAAAGGTTTTAATTATCATTCTGTACGTCTGGACGATGTCCTTTTATCCGAAATTTTTAGTTTTATGTCTTCTTGTCATAACAAAAGGAAAAAATCTCCCGTCCGGACAAAGGTAGCAATGAATAATTCATTTTATTTTGATACATTTTTTTAATGTGAGCTCTAATTTTCAAAAAAAAACGTAAATACGAAGCTATTTTTGATGGATCGATGTCTGATTGTATGCAACCAAATATACTTTTAGAGGTGGAGCCAGAAATATGTGATACGCCCTAAACTCTGATCACATTAGGCGTTCTGTGATGATACATCTTTCGCAATGCGGCCTTGATGTGTAATTCGGTCGTCTCTGGGTTGGCTCTCGGTAGTTTGTTTTCTTCGGACTTCAAACGCTATTTTTTACGTACGTTACACATTACGATATTTTGCTTTGATTGCATATAATAAACGGTCTTCTTCTTTCTGGGTATTATGTCTAATTAATTTAATACGGATTTTTTAATTATTATACATTTATTTTCTATCACTTTTCTCAAGGTATTTAATACTTAAGGATTTGTATTTATTTCTGGCGACAGTTTTGCATAATCATTTACACATCTTTAGACCAATGATTTATTAATTT
>JAWQRP010002332.1:0-15872 GCA_033557875.1 Quadriops clusia | reverse complement strand
CATTCTTCTGGGATTTTGTGATTCATTGGCCGTCGTCGCCAAGCAATTGTGATCCATTGTTCAGTGTCTTTGGGAATACCTTCAGCGCCATTCTTCTGGGATTTTGTGATTCGTTGGCCGTCTTCGCAGAGCAATTGTGATCCGTTGTTCAGTGTCTTTGGGAATATCTTCAGCACCATTCTTCAGGAACTTCGGATTTGTTGGTTGCCGTCCACAGGAGGAACAACACAGGATAAGAATCTTTGTTTCTTCTTTATTAGTTTCATTCAATTCAGTAGATAGAGAATAGTGGGTCGCGAGTTTGTTCTTCGCGGGGGGCGCGTTGTTTGGTTGAGTTGGTTCGATGAGAGCCGAGGGGACAATAGAGGGGGAGGGATAGTTCCGTTGGCTCTCTCTCTCTCACACATACACACAACTACACACACCAAAATCAATTCGGGTCGACCCATAAACATAATAAGTCAACTAATAAGTCAATTGAATCAGTAACATTTTGCAATAACGAAGTTTGGGCCCAACTAATTCAATAAACAAGTAACAACAAAGCTTTGCTACGATCAATCCAAGTTAATCATTAATTACATCACAACGAAGATAAAGATTAAGTGCACGAAGAAAAGAGTAGAGTAATTGCCGTAATAAAACCCAGGTAGACACAATTTCAGAACAGTCAAAAGGTGTCTCATTTTCACCATAATTACAAGGTCAACTGCAGTGCTACAAATAACTAATAATTAATTCTTACTCACCAAGGTCATTCAATCCAATCAAATTCAGAGTAAACCAATTCACCGTCAAATGTTTTGTTATGATGGAAGTTCTCACAGTATTTTATCGGTGTATTTCAATTCATTTGTTCCTTTTCAGCTCATTTCGTATTTTATTCTTGGTGAGGTATGGACGGGGTTTTTGTTGTCGCGGGGCTTGTTTCATGTCGGGATTAAGTGTTGCCATTTTACCTTTTATTATGGGTGCGGACTTCTGATTGGCACCACACATCCAGAAGCTTTTAGCTACGTTGGTTGACTCATGGGGTGGCAGACAGTCGTCTTTGTTCTCCCGTTTATACCAATTTCGTGCCCATTCAGGGGGCGTTACCCGGCACCCCTGATTTGTGGAGCTCTCTCAGAGAGAAAGCAGATTATGTCCTGGAGATCGTAATAACATCCTGGGTGGGACTGTCCTTGTATTCCCGTTAACCACTTTTTGTTTACCTAAACGCTGAATCTCGGGATGTCTCGGGTCCCGTTGCGCGAAGCTCGCGGTCGTACTGATCCAATTAAATGTTGCCACTTAGTTTAATCGCATTCTGCGTTGAACCGTATGTATCCCATTGATGAGGTAACGATTGATGATGGCTTTGCCTGAGATCAACGCTAATCTTGAGCTTTTAAAGTTCAGACTTGCAGACATTTTAACCACTGAGGGACCATGCGCCAACACAACTTGTGTTATGCTACGTCGCCACATTCGCGTTTTTGCCATGTTTCATTTGTCATAGTAAATTTCAAAGTTAAAGAATGAAAGAGGACTTTCTTAGTAACAGAACTTTCCAAGTATTAAAATCATTAAATAATTCAAATAACTAAGTTAAATTCAAACAGTTAAAAAATCACAACAATTACACACACACAGACACACGAACGACTTGACATTTCAATTGAATTCATTCTTCATTCAAATTTTCATTTCGCATACTCTCAATAACAGTTCTCGCCTTAATGGCATATTTTTCTTTGACGTGACTTTGCCTACGAATTCTGGGATACTACGAATACAACGATAAAGGGTTCCTACCAAATACTAGACGATCACAGGTAATTTTGGCCAAATAGAGTTTCGGGGGATTTGAATTTCCACATTCCGTTTTCGGAATGTTTCAATAAGTGTCTCTTTTGAGCACAGCAGAGAGGTATCCCCTCGTCAGTCACACTATATATTACATACAATCTATTTAAATGGTATTTTTCCATTCCGAAACATTACTAACATCTATCATCAACTGACTCAGTTTCAATTGTTACCTCAGCAATCATATGATTACAAATAGTATTCCTACAAGTTTTTATCAAATTCAGACTGATTGTTTGAATTAAGTACAATATGTACTTTTAGCGGTTAATTTGCTTATTTTTAAAATGTTTAACTCCAGCCATTGATTTTGCTAATTCTTTTGTTTTAGCTTGTACGAGTTGTACATTGCTAATTACATACCTCATTATTATTATGTGTAGTATAACAGAAATTTCTAATTACTATGAGAAAAATAATCTAAAGACGATGCAGGTCTTATAAATACTATATATTTTAGCGTATAATGTGAGATTTTGAACCTGAAAAAATGCTTAAAAATCGAACGTCGGGTTATACACCAAATACAAGTTAAACATAAATCCGAATTTATATCTTCATTTCTGTACTTATATTAGTCTGATATAAGAAAATAGTAGGTAGGAAAACATTCAGCATTTAGGCACTTTTTTAATTGATCATACCTGGTGTAACACTGCCTCGGGTTGGGTACCAGAATAATTGGTTGTTATCTTAAACTATCTTATTTATTTCTACCCAACGTATAAATTTAATCCCTTTCTTCCCCTTCTCTCGTTACACCTATTTATATCTCGTTGTTTTATAGGTTCATGAATTTGCCAAATAGCAGACTCATTAATGGTGCGCAACCTATTTAACATTTGCAATAATGCAATATGAACATTTACGATGAGTCTACTACTTAGGTTAATGAACCTGTTACATTACTCATCCTTTGGGGAAAGAAAATGTATTCTGATCGAATAGATTTTCTTTCTCTTACATTAAATAAATTTCATAAGCAAAATATAGAATTTGTAAGACTTGACAAAATAATAAAAGAGAGATGAAACGAAAATATCACAGCCTATCCTATTCTGCCTGTCCAATGTTTTGACGATCCGTCCCCTCTAACCTCTTGAAGTGGAATTTCTTCCTTCGTTGCCTTCGGATTTAGGTGCTGATGTACAAGCCACAATGTTAATGTGTTCCATATGCTGGCTAACATAGTGATACCGCAGCCTAATGGTTTGTAAATGGCTAGTCCGTTTATCACGATTCCTACATCGGTAAACCATCCCAAGATGCATTGTAGAGTAGTCCTAGCTAGAGTCTTCAGTTCTTTGGTATCAAACAGTTTTAGGGTGTAACAGGTTCATTAACCTAAGTAGTAGACTCATCGTAAATGTTCACATTGCATTATTGCAAATGTTAAATAGGTTGCGCACCATTGATGAGTCTGCTATTTGGCAAGTTCATGAACCTATAAAACAACGAGATATAAATAGGTGTAACGAGAGTAGGGGAAGAAAGGAATTAGATTTATACATTGGGTAGAAATAAATAAGATAGTTTAACATAACAACCAATTATTCTGGTACCCAACCCGAGGCAGTGTTATAATACTGGATGTCTACGATATATTATTAATATATTATGTTTTGTGAAAACAAACAAATAACCTATATGGTACTAAGTTAAACCACTTGTACTAATTTACTGCTTTAAGTCTTTGCTTCAGATGAACATACTTACTATCCTTATCGTAATGACATTAGTCAGATATATTAGATATAATACTTGCAAAACATCTTACTAATCCCATATCTCAAACTGTCGTTCATGAATTAGATTCCGATCATTTGCCTGTAGTTATTACGATCAATTCCCAACCAATCCGCTAAAAATTGATTAATGGAATCATCAACTGGAAAGATTTTAAAAAGAATTTAACTGTTAACCTAAAAAATCCCATCGAAATACAGACTATACAAGATATAGACCATAATGTAGAACATATTACATTTTCCATTACTGAAGCTGCAACACTAGCAACAAAACCATTTATAAATAACAAAAGGAACAACCCAAAGATACCTCCTTGATATATCTTATGTATGATTAACGAGAAATGCAAGTTGAGAAGAAATAACCAGAGAAAACGATATAAAACATTAATTAAACAATGTTACACACAAAATTAAAATGAAACTTGATAAGCACAGAATAGAATTATAGAAAAACCATACAGTTATTTGAACCTAACCTAAGCTTAAGGTCAATCAAATTCCCAACGAAATTCTTAGAGCATCTACTAGATAAAGCCATTCTTAGCCAGCCTTTTCAACGCCTGCTTGAGGATTGGTTATTGTCAAACCTTTGCCGTTCTTATTAATAATCATCTCTCTGTCATTAAAAATATAAAGGCATATCAAAAAATTAACTTCAAATTTGTTCTACAAACTTGACCAGTGCAGTGGTGCGGTTCACTTACAACTCGGCTAAAAGAACATTCACACTAGACTAAAAAGAAAACTAGCTCAAGACATTCTATTATAATACCTATTGTTACATTCGTAAGAAGAACGAATTAATCTTCCACGTTATAATTTAATTGTTCTTTATTTACATTTCATACCCTACTATGTATAACAATAATTATAATGTCGGTCTTCTATAAATTTAATTTAAAAAAAAACTGTGTAACTCCGATAAAAATGATCATACGAAAATGTTATGCACATCATTTTCTAGGAAAAACTCTCTGTAGAATCAAAAAATAGAGAGTTTTTCCTTCAAAATGATGTGCATAATATTTTCATATGGTCATTTTTCTCGGAGTTACACAGTTTTGAAAATGACCGAAATATTAGCTCGCTCGTAGCAGTGGTATAGGATTATAGAAGAGAGTCAGCTTATTGCATTTGAAACAAGCTCTAGCATGGTCTAGACACCAGAGGGCGCAATGTGCTAATCAATGTTGGTGCTAATGGTCTACAAGCTGACGAACAGTACAAATTCTGTCGAGATAAATTAAATTTATTTTCTACGACCGAACTGGCGTAAAAAATTGTTTGTGTACGTAAAGGAGGCTTTTTACGTCCGAGATTGCTAAGGCCGCCTAAAATAATAATGATGATAATATTGTGTCTGGTTCGAATTAAATTCTTCCAAATAGCTATATTAAACGACATATTATTAAACACAAATAGCCAATGTATCTTATTTGACGAATAAATAAAAACACATTTGTGCCGAGTGAGGGTGTCCCACACTTGAACATTTGGACGAAATTTTACTTATTTATATGCATCATTTCATTAAATATTTGAACAATTGCAAATATTAAATTATTAAATATTAATTTATTAAATACTCATGGATGATTCGAATTCATTCTTTTCGAATTCATTCTTGCGGCGTGATTTTTTAAAAAATGAAATTCCTGCTTAAGTGTTGAATAATTCGTGTAAATTCTTATTTCATAATTTATAATAAAAATTCTACAAATTGATGTCTCTTAAAATACTACTACTAACATTTTTAGATTGTTTTGTTGCCTTTTGTGCTAACGTAGAGCGTCTTTACAAATTTTCTTTTGCAGTTATTTACTCATTAAATTAAGATTTAGGAAAATTTGTCTGACCAAATTGTAAACTTTCTAATCGTACAAAAACTATCTAATGGTACAAGAAATATTTTGCAAAAGTAATTTTATTCATTGTTTTTTATTTTTTACAATTATCTATAGCAGGATACTGTTCTTCAATTAAACGCAGTTACATAATCTATTGCTTAATTTTTCAACTTCGTTTTGTAAAACTATTTCTATTTTGGAGTATTTATTAAAAAAATCTTAAAAAAGGCCAAAGCGACGTAAGTATTAAACTCTTTCAGCTGTTACTATTTTCTTTTCTCGTATTAATTTTACATTACTTGTAGCATTTAACATATATGTCAAAAAACACGAAATAAGCTAGATAAAAAACACGAAATAAGCTAGATAAAAAACACGAAATAAGCTAGATAAAAAACACGAAATAAGCTAGATAAAAAACACGAAATAAACTACGTAAAAGACTCTTTTAATCATTAATCGCACACTAAGAAAATTCGAACCAAACTCTCTATTCCACTAAAATTTCTACTGCACGTCTACCGAAGAGCACAAACCGGCAAAATTCATATTAACTTCAGCTTTTCAATTTATAATAGAATTTGCATTAGGTGCGATCTGGTCCATAAGGCAGCCTCTGTTCTAAACTCCTATACCCACTGCTCGTAGGTGTTCCTTTAATGTTGGTCACCAGTTTGTATTACGTTATGTGATAATATAAAAATTACCCTACCTTCTCAAAACTGGCATCGACGGACACAATGGGCTTCCGCGGGTCTTTCCCAGCTCTCAACCCATGAGGATACCCTCGGACGGACAGGTTCAAGTACAAACTCTTTGGGGCTCTCTCCAGTAGCAAGAACTTGGGCAACAGTTGAATAACACACGTCTCTTCGCTTCCCCAGTACAAGTGCGATTCCTTCCATTCGTTGGGACACGCTATACAGAACAAAGAGTCGTTGTCGACTTTCAAGAAGACTAGAGTCGGCCCTTTGTAGGCCAGCACATGGTGCAGGAACCTATTGGCTCCGAGTCCGTTCTCGTCGGAATCGTAGAGAACCAACCAGTGGGAAGGTACTGAGCATAGAAGCTTCGACATGAATGCTATGCTCGCCAAGCCTGGAATGGGTCAAAAAATTAGAAAATTCAGAAAATTCATATTAAAAACTATTTAAAAAATGTAGGATAATAAAGGTAGCAGCTATATTTGTTGCCTTATGTTATTTTACAAACAAATAATCTTGTCTAATGCATAATCTGAATGAAAATTAAATTTAATTAAATCAGAAATGAATTCATAGAATAAGTGAAAAGTATCAAAATCCAAATGGTTTATTAGTAGTAAAATTAGCAACAATAGGAGAATCGAAATGGGAAAAATGGTCCAACACGATTCAATATAGGTATAACATATGTGGTATAACCTAATATAAACACAGGGCGTCCCAACCTTAGCGGATCGTTGAATTGTGGCTTTATTACTGAAGATGGACCAAATGTGTAAATACAAAAGTTATATTGCATTAAAAAAGGTACCTTCTTAAAATATTTTTTATCTTGTAACGGGTCATTTTTTGGCTGTATTTATAAATATTTAATTGGGTATTTTGTACTTATATACGTATATACATTTAATTGCAATTTGTAAATCGATTCGGGGTGGTCGATTTAATAACTGCAGTAATTGTTTTTACATGGTTCAGACGTTTCTGCAGTACGATCGATTTGTTTTATACATTTACATATTTGTAATACTTTGCTTTATATGCTACTAATATATTTTTGATATGAAAGCCAATCACCTTGGTAAGCAAGAACAGTACGAATTAGTTATATGTGGTAAAATGCAGGAAGTAGAGTGTTCTATTAAGAAGGGATGTTAATCTTATTAATGTTGGTAATGTAGTTGATTTTAGTGAGTTCAGAAAATCTTGGGAGAACACATTTAATAGCTCACAAGATAAATAGGGGAGTCTCTGAACCCATTGTTCAGCTTACAAAAACTCAGCTAAGATCTATAATCTTAGACGATGCAATATTACTTTCAACATTAACAACTGATTTACGAATTGCAAGAGATTGATGGTCGATATATAATAAAGCATCACATAAAAGATATTAAACCGTATTTGGTGATAAGCCTGATGAATAATCATTTTATCAAATTTCTTTATTAATTTTAGTATTTATGGTGATTGTAAATCATGTCAATTTAAAGTTTTTGTAATTAAGGATTTAAAACCCCCCACCTTTAAACGTTTCTCTGAGAATTAATTTTAAGTAATGTTTTGACCAAAAATTATCTAAAAAAATTAATATCTCGAAAAATATTGATTTTAGACAGTACAAACCAGGTACCTTTGGAAAGGTCTAAATAAGTAGATTTAAGAAAAAAATTAAAAATGGTGGGGTGCCATTTATGAAAATGGATTTGATGTCCCCTGTGCGCCCCCTAACTATATTTGGATAAAAAATATTTTAATAAGGTACCTTTTTTAACGCAATACAGGTTTTGTATTTACACATTTGGTCCATCTTCCGTAATAAAGCCACAATACAACGATCCGCCAAGGTTGAGACACCCTGTATATAAAATCTACTATGTGTATAATAGAAATTAAAATAATTAATCACTTTCTTTAAGAGTTTATTTATTAAGTTACTCACGATCTTTTATAAGTACTTCATCAAGGCTAATTTTCAATATTTTCAATAGTTTAGAAAACTTGATTATAAATGGTATTACGGACTGTACATTTAAGCTTAAAGAGCTTTTTAAATGTAACCTCGTTAAGCTTAAATCACTGACTGTAATACTGCCCTAAGTCTAATTTATAAATACATCAAAATCACCGATAGGTACAAACATAATGATCACAATGAATCTATAATTATTTCTACACATTAAAAGGTACAAAATTAATGGGCTTATTCTGAAAATATTTTAGAGCAGTGTAGCTCTATGTACATCGCTGTTAATACATATTACTATTTTGTGCTGTGCTACATTCTATAATTAGTTCTTCTTTTCTTACATTCTATTAAGTATTGTTTTGCATCCCCAATGTATTTAGAATTGCTACTAAAACAATTAAGTCTATAAACGAGATTTGATAATTGGAGATTGTTTCCAGAATCTTTAATTATATAAAAAATACTGTTTAGTGATGTTTTGGTTCTTATTAATTGCGGTTATATATATTTTCTCTTAAAGCAGTTTTTATTTTTCTGGACTCGAAAGTTTGTATGCTCTATCAGTTAGATTCATTTTGTATACTTTTTGTCTAATTGTTATAACAAATTTTGTTAATATATAGTGTGATAATAGACATAATTGTTTAATACTATAAACTTAATGTCTATTTGTAGATTAATTATAATAAGAATAATTATAATAAAATTCTGTTTAATGTATTGTTAATTAGCTTGATGAATCATCATTGACGGCGCAATTTGTTGCCAAATAAAAACAATAAACTTTAGGAAGTGCGTAATGAAAATATTTTTAAATGTTTAAAGGTAGTGCTAATTTACCTTTGAATTCGTTAAATATAAAACATACCTGTTCCGCTATTACTAGGAGAATGAGCCTTTTGAGGTCTTGAAAATAAAGGCGGAAGAGCTCCGGCAAGTAACCATGACATACTCATATGCAATAGATGCGGATGTGGGTGCATTGGTTGTCCAAAGGCAGGCATCTTATCCAAAATCGGTGTAGCCAATTCCAAACCTAAATAATAAAAAAATATACTTAGATACGTAGATTAACGACAACCATACATTCAAAAATTGTACAATATAAAAAAACTAGAAATTCATGCATTTCTACCAACACTAATCAAACCAAAAGCAAGTAAAATACGATTTTTATTAATTTTCTTTTAATCTTCAAATCAAACATTAAGAATACGCATATTGCCGGAAATGATTTTATTATCAAGCTTGGATCCCGAGGGCACATCGATCCGGTCTCCGTGATTCGCGATTATAATAACAGTCCCTTTTAAAACGACGTCTTTCCCGAATTTAACATCTCCCGCTACTGTTAAACTATCCAAATCCAGTAAGTCCGGAATCGAACCAAACCTAGCGAGAAAATCGTCGACCTTTTTGAAAAACTTGTCACCAAGTCGGACTGTTGGCGTCGTCGGGAACATCCGATCCGGCGACATCACCAAAGTCCCGTGCCTCAAATTATACAAATTACTCATCACCAAAAGCAAGTCGGAAGTTTTTTTAACGGGCAGAAACCGCTTCCGAGGGACGTTAATCCCGATGGCTCCATCAAAACATTTCATTGCGGCCCCGACTGCCGTCTCCAATTGTATTACATTAATACCATTGTTAGTAGTCTTGTAGTTAACGATAATCTCCATGTTGATGTCAGAGGTAGACAAAAGCCTCTGGATCGCATCCAATTTAATCCACAAGTTATTCGTGTTAAAGTACTTGAACATCTTCACCGACTCGAAGTCGTCTTGATGATCTTTAGGCACTTGGGCGCTCTCAAGCAACCGCAATTTGTTCTCGTAATTTATTAAAGTCCCACCTTTGATATCCGCCCGAGTCTTCTCCGTAACTTCCATCACAAACTCGTGAGTGATTTTCTCATTCGGACTCAAGAGTAAGTTCATTATGTTCACATCGACTGTTGCCCCTAAATTGTCGATATTCGACAAGAAGCAATACTGTTTCCCCTGGTCTAACATTTTCTGCAACAATCCGGAAGTTTGGAAACATTTGTAAAAATCACCATGACCAGGCGGAAACCATTGATCTAAATGATCCCGATAATTGCAATCCTTCGGAATCGGAAGAAATGTTTCCCTGTTGATCCTCGGGTAGCACGACTGGTTAAATAACAGAATTTCGACGTTAACGCATCTGTACTTCTGGAGGACTTCTACTATGTCTCGGCTCGTGTTAAACGAGTTCATCAGAATTAACGGAACGTCAACTTTGTATTTCTTGTTAAGGTGCTCGATCTGCTGGATCGTCAAATCTAAAAAGTTGAGTCCTTCCCGAACCTCGATGACCGACTTAGGTCCTTTGCAACCCATCGTCGTCCCGAGGCCCCCGTTAAGCTTAACGACGACGAGTTTCTTGAGCATGGAATGAACGGAACATTGACTGACGAGTTCTAAAGCTGAATATTCACGAACTGCACAATCGGGGAGCTTCTCGATTTTGTCCCACTCGATCGAGGGGCCCTTATCGCAGAAGAACCGCTCGAAGAGTTTTATGAACTCGTCGAAGTCTTGCTTGAACTTTTCTTTCTCGCAGTCGCTCGCCGATTTCTGGAGCTCATCGAGTTTACTTCGGAGAAGTTTGACGACTTCGGTTTGTGTGGTTTCTTGGAATTTTTTCTCGCTAGGAGTTGTGTCCACCATTGTGACTAGTTTTCGAGCTGGCCATTAATTTTCATAAGGTCGTTTGATTCTTTTTAGATCGTTTGATTCTTTTTAGATCGTTTGATTCTTCTTAGATCGTTTGATTCTTTTTAGATCGTTTGATTCTCTTTAGATCGGTTGATTCTCTTTAGATCGTTTAATTCTTTTTAGATCGTTCGATTCTTGCTAGATCGTTTGATTCTTTTCAGATCGTTTGATTCTTATCAGATCCTTTGATTTGTATGAGGTCGTTTGATCCTTTTGGTTTGTTAATTTCTACTAGGAATTTTGGCTTAAGTGCATACTACTGGATTTTGATTTCTGGGGTTTGCCTGAAGTTTAAGTCAAAGGAATGTGCCAATATTCCCTTTGATTATTTCTTATTATTTCTAGATGCGTTCTAGGTTTGTCACTTTGCTAATAAATAAATATGGCATTTTGTTTTTTTTGCATTTTATTAATTTTTTTTAAAATTATATTTATTTATTCAGTTTCAATTGATTATTTGTGACTACGTTAGTTTTTGGGCATTACGTTCATATTTAGATTTTTAGTGGAGTTTAATTTTTTCTACCGAACAAATTTTTTTAATAATTCTTACACTTCGCATTGCTTTATAGATTAATATTTTATGTATTATATTATAAGTTTATATACTACATTAGAAAATAAATACTATTAATAGTGAAACCCAGTAAATGAAAAGCACTGACATGGGCAATAAAACATAGCTACGATAACTACAAGCATTGAGTTAAACAATAATATCTTGCGGTTTTTGTTAATTCATTATAAAAAAAAATTAATGCTACAATTATTAATATTCTCCATTGTTAAAATTAAATCAAATGAAAAATTTTAAATTGATTTGCAGAATTTTAAATTAAAAATAAACTTCATAACATTATCGTTCAACTCATCATAATAACCTTGCGTTTCTTCTCTTGTCGAGTCTTCATTGCCTGATTTTATGCACAAGAAATTTTTTTAAGTAAGGAAGGCATTTCTTATATACACACACACACACACAATAATTAATATAATACATATGAGCCGTTTATTTTTAGTGGCTTAAGTTCGTTAGTTGATTTGTTTTTTGTTGTAGTCTGTAGTAACATTTACAATTTGATGTTAGCTGTGATTAACAACAATTTAAGATAAAATATTTACAAAATATATGATAATTTTGAATATGTAAGTCTTCACAGTTAGTTCAATAATTAAATATATTAATGTTGAAGGTGTGACTGTTTGTTGAATGAATTTGATCTCATTCAAATTTTATAACAAATCTACTTTGGAAGTGATTTAACTCTATTTCAGATGAGAAAACACTTAATATTATGTTATTAGTAAATTATAATAGTGGTCCAAGCATATTTTCCTGGTAGGGCGTATTTTATACAAACTCTATGATTGAATATAATTATAAATAAGTACATGCATACAAATGCATTAGATATTAACAAATAATTAATAAAATCAATATTTTACAGAAAATAAGATATGATCTTTTAAGAATAAAATTGATTAGTTATTTATATAGAAAGCTAAAAAAGACTACTACTATTATTTTTAACATTTAGTTTGAGAAAGGTCGACGTGTGATGCCAAATTGTTGCACTTTATAATAAAGCAACAACAAAAAAAAGCATTGTTATCCTGTGCAAGAATCTTATAGAATTACAGCAACTTGTGCAGAAGTTAATCTACAGGACTTATTCAATTATACTGCTCTTTTTAAGTTTCACAGAAGTCATTCAACACTTACATGGAGAAAAAGTAACACATTTGCTTAAAAGTACAAGTGGGGATGTGATGGATTGCAACAAATAAAATATTTGAAAATAGCTCTCAAACTTCGTTTGTCCATTATAATTTATCTTACGGCCAAGAAAATAAGATAGTGTTGCCGATCACTTCGAATACGATTTGTCAAAGAAACGGTAGATATTACGAAGGAGGAAATCAGATACATAGAAAATAAAATAAATTTGAAGATACTCAAATCATGCTTATAAATAAAACGTTTTCGGTCAAACAGTGATGATGCTTACAAGAAACTGTGTAATGCTGCAACTTTAACTAAATCAACAATAAAAAGCTGCATCTGTGGAGCAACAAGTAAAGATTTCAATAATTTATCATTAAGCCAGTAAATGAAGTCTCTAAAATTTGAAGGACTGCTTCATCTGCCTCATAAATGGCCAGTTAAAAAAATGGCAACTAATAACTGAAAATGATAAACAAATAGTGCAATAAAAAAAATTAGGGATACAAGAGGCATTTAGAACATAACTAGGGCTCATAGTGAATGTTTCTAAAGCTGGCTTTAAGAAATTAAACACGGACTAGTTATACATAAAAAATTTACATTAAATTAAGCATGAATTATGTAACATCTAATTTTTTTCAAAAATACACTTATACCACTTTCAAAATAAACGGTCCATATATATAATTACATATAATAGTGATAAAATAGTATGAAAAGTAAAGACATACCCGCAGCGAGGGACGGCTCCTCAGTCTCCAAAGTTCGGTACGATGTCGCCAGGCAATGAACGGAATATCGGTGAAGAGGCAAGAGCAACCGGGGGCAATTCGCCTCGATCCAATGCGAGACGAACTGAGCACTCAGCTGCTTCTTCACGTGGAAGCAGCCCTCGATCACGGAAGTCAGCGTTTTGTTTATCGACAAGCACATCTGTGGCCCTTCGGAATAATGGTCCATGGAAACGTGATAAGTGCACATGAGGAGCTCCCGCATGTTCTCCGGTGTCAGCATCTTATTGTCGGTTTCCGAGTTGTCGACCGCGAACATGATGACGAGGGTGTCGCGAACCGTGTCGTCATCTAAAATCTACAAAATTTTTGCAAAATAAGATAAGAACGAAACACGCTTAGAGAGATATTGAAGAAATGTTACGAGACAATTGCATTTAAGAAGGAAACTGTAAAAGAATTAAAGTGGTAGCAGAGTAAGATCACATAATTTAATGTGGTAATATTAAAAATAAAAAATCCGTTTCAGCGTTGCCGTTTTGATTAATCGCAGAAAAGGCCAGCGTCAGTTTCTAACCTAACCTAAAGGAGAAGTCTATTGGTACTACGTATTCGTTTGTTTACCTTCGTTATGTATGTTTGTGTTTAGGCAATTCTGGAAATTGATAAGCAACAAATAATTTAAGAATCACTTAAAAGTAATTTGTAATTACTTGCAAATGATTTATAATTACTTATAAATAATTACTTAGAGGAAAAAATTTAAAAAAAAAGGATAGCTTACCCCAAGGTAACGTTCGCACTGCTGCTTGAAGGCCCCTGTGGAAATGTAAGTGTGTTTTGAGTTAGACAGAGATAGGAAATGGGCATAAAGCTTGTCGGCGAGAATTGGATATCTCGGGAATAGATAGCGCTGTAACAATGGAAAGCACTTAGTTTTGTTTCAACCGTTGTACCTTCGGCTTACAATAAATGTGTTCTTGTGGATCCCCCCGCTTGTGCCCTCCTCGTGGCTCGACTTCGTCGTTAGGATCTATAAAAAAAACAAAAAATAAACAATACCCATAGCTATCAGATAAAAATAAACCATCGCAGAACTTTGCAATTTGAATAAATAAATAAACACTTCGATTGGCTGGGCAAATAAAAAATATCCTCTTTATCATGCTAAAAGCGCCCACTTAATCACTCAGTTATGTCAACAACAAAATGAATTAATAATACTATTCCATTTGTTATTGAGCTGCCTCAGAGTTTTTAAGTTAGTCTTTTATGAATTTAACATTAGTCATAGATTAGTTATTATAGGTTTAGATTCGTTATTACAAGGCATAGATTCATTATTACAAGGCATATATTCGTTATTATATTCATAGATTAGTTATTAATGTAAGATTCAAATAGCAAATGTAAGATTCAAATAGCAAATGCAAGAACAAATTTCGAATAGACCGCCAAGAAACATCTGACAAACAGCTGCCAACCGTCGCATTATCAAAACAAAGGAACATCGCCAGGCCTCTAACTTTCCCCCTGACGTGTCGTCCACGGCCTCCTACGCCTCGTCAATAAAATAAAGAATATCAGGAAAACCCAAATACCTTAGCCAATTTTTCCACGGGCATCAATTGGGCAGGTTTATCCTGGATGTCTGCTCCAGAGTTGGTGCGAGACATCCCTCTTTTGGAGCCATTAGAGCCTAAACTGGACACTGGGGAGGCCTTCCCGTCTTTAAAGCCGTTGGGGTGCGTTTGGTGGTTACCCATTTTCCCGGATTTCCTGCGTGTCTTAAAACCACATTTTCTGGATGAACCGTCACTTGCAGTTACACGCAGCGACTGATGCGTTTGGGTTGGTAACACTGAACACGACGTCTCAACGTTGAAGTGTAGTGTTCGGAAAACTTAGTGATTTTTGAAAAGGAACCAGAACCAACTGTTGCTAGCCCTGTGTGAAACTGACAAGGACTTGTTCAACGACTTGGACTTGTTGATGAGGACTTGTTGACGAGGACTAAAAATTTCAGCGATAGAATTTCTATCATTCATACTTTCTTTTCCTGTTTTAACATTTGGTCCTTCGAGCCGGATAAGATTCGTTTTACAGTTAGATAACATTTGTACTTAGGAACGTGACGTACGGTCTAGTATAGATTTTGTCTGTATAGCTGTAATAATAAATATTTGTATATTCTTGGACTTATAATTATGTATATTTTTATAATCTTTCGTATATAGTCCTTATTTTATAAAATTAAATGCACTTTTCTTTACGCGTTTCGCGGTTTGACCGCTTCATCAGAGGAAATATAACAAATGTTATGACAACAACGAAAAATTTTAATCAAAGTGTGTGTATGTGTGTGTGCGTGTGTGTGTGTAGGTGTGTGTGTGTGTGTGTGTGTATGTATATGTGTTTGTTCATTTTATTTAAAAATTGATTTGTATATATTACTGAGTCCGTCTATGTCACGTCTGTCGTTAATGGATTGGTCTTTATGTTTTGAAATTTCAATCATTTCAAGGAAGCATCGCGATTTATCGTTCTTT
>JAWQRP010002331.1:0-15874 GCA_033557875.1 Quadriops clusia | reverse complement strand
AATACCACATCAAATTTTGGAAAACATATTCAAGAACATTTTCACAAATTTGATAAAAATACAACAGAACTCCTTCACCAACAGAATAAAGGAGCTAAACTCAGTTTATTAGACGCAATGGAAATTCATAGTTTAAAAAAACAACATATCCACTGTTTAAACGAACAATTGCTAATTGAGTACACTCCGTTATTTACATCAATAATTTAATTATATATGACATTTTTAATATTTTTCATATATAATTAATATTGTAAGTAGCAATAAGTAATATTTTATTTCTACAGGTATTTAATAACTCATGTTTTTGTAGTTAGCACCTGATGATGGGTATATACCCCGAAACCGGTTATGCATTAAAAATAAATAGTTGAAGTACGATCTACTTATATCATTATATTACCAAATAAATAAAATACCCCAATTAAAAACTTTTACGTCTAAAAACTTGTACGCCTAAAAACTTTTAATTACGACCACATTTTCTGGTAGGCTGCCCCATTGTGCCACGTGGCAGTAGTTTACAGCGGCCCCAGCGTATAATTTCCCGTAAAGAGTTAATTTAAGCTCTACTTACAAAACAATCCGGTTTACATGCAAATCTGCGCTTATGCAAATCGCGGTAATGCACAATATTAACGACATTAAGTAGTTGCGGTGTCAGAAGAATGCTTTGTATCCGCGATAATACGTTTAAGATGGTTGGAAGGGCCGATTTTAAATTATCAGGAAGAAAAAAGCACAGAGCGCTCAAGGCCGATCCTCAGCTACCTGATCTACACATAAGTGGGCTGGCGTTTTCTTTCTTTTGGGGAGGAACGGGCGAAACATGCAATCATCTCATTTCTATCTCGACGTCCCGAGATAAATGTATTTTTAAAGCAAATACACTTGGGCTTATCAAAATAAATCTTGTTTATCTGGGGTCACCCTATATATGCGATGGGTAAGGCAGGTAGCGATGGTTGCACTGGGAACAGGTTTCGCTGTCTCGGGAGAATGATGAAGACCAAGAATCGTTATTTAAGTGGTCGGAGGCATACATATTAATATTGTTCTTTTTGGGCGAGTGCCTATCTAGCCACGATGTGTTTGTCATTTGATTTGGGTTAGAAGAAGTGAGTATGGGATTGTAGAAGAGAGCCAGTCTAATGCATTTCAAATTTTGAAACAAGCTCAGGCATTATTTTAATTAAAAAATCTCTTTAGTTAAATAATACTTATGCAGTTATGTGATCGATTTAGGGGAGAGGTACTATGAAAGGGACGCGTAATGAAAAGGACAGTTCAAATTATACGATAATTGTAAATCCCACAGTAAAGAAAGTATTTTTGTTGTATGGCAAAATCCATGCATATCCATTCGTTTTTGACTTCTCTCATTTTGAAAGTGACTGTGACGCGCTTGTGAAATTATTCTTGCA
Source organism: Quadriops clusia (assembly GCA_033557875.1). Classification (NCBI taxonomy): domain Eukaryota; kingdom Metazoa; phylum Arthropoda; class Insecta; order Coleoptera; family Hydrophilidae; genus Quadriops; species Quadriops clusia. The sequence continues at coordinate 14,450 of JAWQRP010002331.1, read as the reverse complement.
GCAAAGTAAATTTTACGTATTTTTTTAGAAACGTTTTGTCATATTTTCTAAGTGGTTGTTTAAACTGATTATCATTATGTATAATTGTCAGATACTAAATTACAATACAACAACAGGTAAAACATCTTTTAGATAAAATTGTAGCTTTCGAGGTTACATTTTTATTTTGTGTGTGATATTTATGAAAGGGACATAGCAAACGGTTATGAAAGGGACGGTATTTTAAATACTAAACTGTTATTTTCAAGTGAATGTTATGTTTTTAAAAAAGAAATCTGTGACTGTGATTTCCTATCAAATTATATATAGTGCGTCTCACATATGAAGATCCCATGCACGTCATCAATTGTGCGCGGACTGGTTTATGACGCGATGCAGCTTCTTCATTGTGGCTTCAAATGGGATTTCATGACTATTTAACCATGCTACCATTTCTCCCTTTCTTGCGGATATTGTAATATTTTTACTTTCTCGCAGAGAAAGTAAAGTGATCATGCGAAACAATTTTTTTGAGATTTTGATGATTCTCGACGTTTTGATTTTACTTATGTACGTTGGGGTACGAAGCATTATCCAGAACCAATACAACTCTGTTTTGTGATCCACTTCATGAAATTACCATGACCCATTTCATCATGGCAATGTCCATTTTTAGTACCTGGAAATATATGATATAATGTTATAGCAATAAAGGTCAAAAAAAGTATTTAAGGCTGCAAACAAAAACTATTTGACATATGGACAGCTTTAAGTGTAGCCAATGTATTTCTTATGAGGATCTATGTAAATTTCTTGCGAACAATCTACAGCGTTATTTTTTTATAAATATCAAGGTATTTGGCACCAAATGTTATATTAAACAGAGCTCGTGGCTTGTGTTTTGAATTTTTCTTTGGTGAAGAATTTTTCTGATTTACGTCGGGAGTTCATTTGGACTCTGCTTTACAAAGATGAACTATCTTATGTAAAAAAAATAGGCGACGAGAAATTGTAGCATTGTTTAACGTTTCATTTGGTACCGAATACTTTGATATTTGTGCAATACTAACGTTCTGATCGTTCGAAAGGAATTTGCACACATCCCTATAAGAAGTACAATGCTGCACTTACAGTTGTCTATACGTTAGATAGTTTTCGTTTGCAGAGTAAAAGGAATAAGAAGTATTTGCAAGGCATAAGAGTTACTAATATGTAAGCAAATACTTAAAATAAATAATTGTAATATTTAAATTAATTTACCTGATCGAAAGATTAGCAGGCCATTTGGTATAAAGCCTTGGTCCCTTGGAAGTCGACGCACCAGCTTCTATATTCCTTGCTTCCTTCTCTATCGTTGTGTATGTTTTTTTTGATACACCAGTTGCAGCCAAAGTCCTTTCTCTAAAACACGATTGCAATGACTGGTATGAAATTCAGTGAATAAATATTATTCGTTTTACAATACTGTTGTATGTAGTAAATATATAAGAAAGTAAGGGGAGATCTATGTTTGATGTTAGGTTATGTTTTGATACTTACCGGTGATTTTGCAACTGGATTTGCAAACCTTCTTCCGCTTCTTGTTTCATGAACTTAGCAACATTGTGAACGATTTTCTTGCCTTGACTTCGAATAATCATGCCTTTTACGCCTACTTTCTTTTGCGACATTTTCACCTATTGCACAAAATCGGCAGACGCCACTGAACATAGTGAAAAAAAACGCGGCGGGAACGAAACTAGGTTTCTGCGCATATGACGTGCTTGGGATCTTTACATGTGAGACGCGCTATACGCATATATACAATACATAGCAGCAATAAACACTGGCACTGGTCAGCCCTGGATAGCCGGATAGCCGGATAGCCGGATAGCCCTCGCCCTCGCCACCCTTACAAATAATCCAATTAGGAATTAAAATTTCAGCACTAGATTATTTACGATTACTCGCGGCGACACGAAGCTACGCGAGTATATGATTTATGAAAAGCCTGTAAAGTGAGTTTTCCACCATAAATCGCCCGGCGAGGGCCTGGACGTTAATGAGACATTATTTTTGAAACATCCTAGACATTAATCATGCAGTAGTGGCGGCAACAGTCGGCACGAGATAGAGCACTTCCGGCGGAAACATCGGACGTGACGCTGCTTCTCTTCGGAGCAGAGCAGAGCAGAGAAGAGCAGTCTAGAGGGCGCTAGTGCGGCCCGATGACCACTCTTCCCCTCGCCCAAGAATTTCAGCTCTAATTGAATCTGACGCGTATTATATAATGCCGTAATCTTGGAATATGGAAGACGCTTTGATGATTTACTGCTGCACATCCCGAAACGCTCGGCGGTGTGAAGGATTATTATGTTGCTCAAACTGGGTAACATGGTAACAGCCATGCGGAATAAATTCAAATGAAATTTGTTTTGTTGTTCTCTAACTCGCCGAGAGCTTGTTTAGTTCCTCTCTTCGGTTGCGAACTTGCCTGTTCTTCAGGTTTTGATGGCTGTGTCATTTACATGCTCAAGTTATGTCCTATTGGTTGAATTGCCTTTATAGGAGTACAAACATAACCTCAAATAATATCTGTATCAAATCATAATGAAACAAACTGTAAAATAGTTCTAATTTTTACTTTCAGTATCCTAATTAGTGTACCTAGCTTTCGCCAACGCTGTACTGTGCATTTGTAGTAGTACATCTCCATAACCTCAAATTTCTAGCATGTTGGTTGCCTATACGTGTATGCCGCAAATAACTAAATCTATATATATAAAGGGCAAAACCCATCTATATATAGTCATTAACGCAGGGCCAAAACTACTCACGGGAAAATCTGAAATTTCCTTGGTGGCCGTAGGCACTCACTACGAACCGGTTTTCCAATCGGGGCCCCCCAAGACTACTTTTGGAGTCCCTATTTAAGCTCGTGTAAATTTTAGCGCATCAAGACTTTATCCAAAGTGAATTGGTTGCAATGAAGTATTCACACACGTCGGCAAGTAACCGGCCGGTCCCGCTTCGGCAGCTACAAACTAGTACGAGGTATTTGTATCGGCTCTTTTTTACGCAATAAATAGGACGTGGGGAGTTTGCGATCGGCAAAAAAGTTGGATTGGAAAGGCTTAATCATCTACTGCGCCCTCAATTATTTTAATCGGCTATGGCCAACAATTACGAACGTTCCATTTTAAAAAAAAGAAAATATGGGTGTTAACCCCGGTTCTTGAAGAAATTCACGATATTCCAAAAAAGTAGAAAACCCATTAATAAAAAAATAATTATAAATACAAAACGTCAAAGAAAAGTGAAATAAAATTAAAATTAATTATATTTAAACTAAAATAAAAAAAAGAAATGGGAACGAGGTTAGAGCTGGAATAAGAAGGAAAATAAAGTGAAATAAAATTAAAATAAATTATTATTTAATTCAAATAAAATTAGAGAATGGGACGGGATGGGAACGGGGATTGAACTGGAATGAGAAGGATAATAAAGTGAAATAAAATTGAAATACATTATAATTAAATTAAATCAAAATAAGGGAATGGGATGGGACGGGAAACTATAACGGGAACGGGGATTGAACTGGAACGAGAAGGAAAATAAAGTGAAATAAAATAAAGCGAACTAAAATAAAATATCTTAAAATTAAGTAAAGTAAAACCAAGAAGCCGTACGAGGACGGGTCGGGACAAAACAGTGGAAAACTGGAAAAGGGTGTAGAAATAGTTAAGATGAAGAAAATAGAATATGTAAACTATTTAAAAACAGGCATAGCTATTCTTCTTTTTCTAACATTGTCTTTACACTTACCCCTTTTCAAAAGACTATTTACTCTAACTCCGTTCGAAGAACGGGCGGCCCTGCTAGTAAATATATAAATTTACAAATAAGTATGCAAATAAATTCATAAATACGCCGGACGTTGTTTTTTAATCCGACATTGTTTACATTTAGTTTGTGGTTACATAACGAAATTCACGGCGTATTAAATTTTGATGCACCTATCCGCTCGCAGCGTCCAATTATTAGATCCAATTGGTTCTAATTAGGCGTTTGTTTCGGCGGAAAAACAAAAACAATTAATATGTGCGGGGTCGGCGGATTAATGCGAAATATGGCTAATGACAAAGGTTTTATTTATCGGCGTTCGAATTAGCGTGGACGGTTAATAATTTACGAGTCTCATTTTTGTTTTCGCTGTAATCCGTGCTTACATTAAAATAACAGTGCTTCACACTAAAATAACTATTCGTGAATCCTCTGCTAAAAGCCACTATGAACTATTCATTTTTATACATGCACTCAGAGCAATATTTTAATCAATAAACGTAATTACCAACGTAACGTACATACGCGTAAGCGATTCTTTCAGTTTAACTTGCGTGATTCTGCGGTGAGTGTGTTGATGGTTGCGTTCCCAAGAAAAATTCATTTTAAAGAACATACTATTCACATTTACAACATTTCTTTCTCTCAATGTGCACACAACGTTGCATCATTTATTAGGATTGCAGCGAATAAAAAAGAACACGCAAGAGGCGATAAATTAAGGGTTGCAAATGCAGGTGACAGGAACCGAGCCCAAACCGCTTCTGGACATGTGACTGCTCTGGCTGGCTTGCTGGCTGGTCTACATTCATCAAGCAGGCTACCTGGCCTCGCCTGGCTCCGGCAGAGGACATACTCGGGGCCAATTCCGGAGATCCGGGAGGCCAGGCTAAGTTATAGCCGAAGTTGTGGAGCCACTTCCAAGTCCCGACTAATGAAAATTAATGCGGTGCGAGATATTTAATTCATATGCCGCCTATAATCGATGGCGGAGGGAAATCGGCGCTGAAAATATTTGTGTAGTTAGGAATTCAGGCCCGCATTATTTTACATGTGATTAGGCAGTTGCGGGCTGCGCCGTTCTCTCGCAGCCAGCGCCCCCTGTGCGCCAGGAGAGGGATTAATTTCAGGCTCATATTTTAGCTGAAGGGGTGGAGGTACCTATGCGGCTGCGATTAGCTTAGTTTTTTAATGAATGAGGCTGCTGCGTGAGAGATTGCTGCGAAGATAGGCTGATCGAGAGTAAAAGACTTTTTTAAACAAAGCTTTCTTGTTGTTGATCCTCTGGAGTTATTGCTTATTACTATTACAAGCCAAAAATCTAACAGTCTTATTCATAAACGAAGATTAACGTAGGTCTAGTTAGACCGTCATAAATAGTTGTCAACAGAATTATAACCTCAAAATTTCGTATTTACGCGTATGACCGAGATTCCGTACAACGCGGTTTGAACCAGATTTAAGCACTGTTTTTGAGTAAAACTGAAACTGTTATATTCATAAAATACATTTAAATCAGGTTCAAACTGCGTTGTACGGAATCTCGGTCATCCGCGTAAATACTAAATTTTAAGGTTATAATTCATTTCACAATTATTTATGACAGTTAAACTAGACCTAAGTTAGTCTTCGTTTATGAATAAGACTGTAAGTAGTTTTCTTTTAAATAAAGGACACATTCCCAAAAACAACACAACCTAATTTCTATCAAAGTCCCGAGAGTATAAATAAGTTTCAAGTTGAACCGAGTTTGAACGGTTATCAAAAATTATAATCTCAAAAATTAGGTTTTACACAATTGAACGAGATTTAGTAGAACCGGGTTTAAACTACAATTTTATGTGAATAACACTGAAACAGTATTATTCATAAAAAAGGGTTAAATCTAGTTTAAACCAAGTTCTGCTAAATTTCGTTCAACCGTGCAAAACCTAAATTTTGAAGTTATAATTTTTGACAACCCCTTAAACTCGGTTTAATTTGAAACTAGAATTAACTTTCATATACCATTGACCCTAAGGGAGCGTAATCTAATCGTAGGAAACTAAACTAAATAGCGTATGCTAACAAAGACACTAAAAGTCAAAAAATTGATTAAAGAAAACACCTGTGGACAATAAAGACATGAATGGTGTGAATAAAGACACAATCGTTTAGAATATTATTTAATAATCCTGCAAAAATTATATCAAACGTATTAAAAAACGTACGATAATTAAAAAAAACTAAATTAAATAATTTATTATGAAACGTGAGGTAATAAAGTTACGACAGATTAGAAACATAATTAAAATGTGCGCTAATAAAGACAAAAAAAATTAATTATCATGTCTAAATTAAAAATCTACAATAATAAACTGTAGTAAAGATTAAAAAATTTAAATTAAACCTCCAATAATAACACACATAGCGTTAGGAAAATAATGAAAGAATCTACGATAATAAAGACACCACAGATTATGAAATTAATTAAATTACATGCGGTAATAAAAATATTAAAGGTTAGAACTTTAATTAAAAATTTACACTAATAAACTGTACTAAAAAATACAAAATTAATTTAAAAATCTGCGACACTAAAGGTTACAAAATTAATTCAAGAATTTTCGATAATAAAGACATCAAACATTATAAAATTAATTAAAGAACATGCGATAATAAAAATACTAAAGGATAGAACTTTGATTAGAAATCTGCAGTAATAAACTGTACTGAAGGATACAAAATTAATTTAAAAATCTGCGACATTTAAGGTTAGAAAAATAATTGAATAAATAAAGAACATGAGGTAATAAAGACACTAGAGGTTAAAAAATTAATTGAAAAACTTAGACCTTAAAGGTTAAAATCATAATTAAAATTGGCAAAAATTAACTATCTGGAGGGTAGAAAATTATTGTTTAAATCAACCACAATAAGACACTAAACCTTAGAAAAATAATGAAAGCATATACAGTAATAAAAAAACCAAAGATTATGAGATTAAGTAAAGAACGTAGGGTAATAAAAATACTAAAGGTTAGAATCTTAATTAAAAATCTACACTAATAAACTGTACTAAAAGTTAGAAAATTAACTTAAAAATCTGTGACATTAAAGGTTAGAAAAATAATGAGAGAATCTGCGATGATAAAGACACCAAAGATTATGAAATTAATTAAAGGACATGCGGTAATAAAAATACTAACGGTTAGAACTTTAATTAAAAATCTGCAGTAATAAACTGTACTAAAATATGCAAAATTAATTTTAAAATCTGTGACACTAAAGATGTTTAAAAATAATTAAAGGATCTGCAATAATAAAGATTCCAAAGACAATAAAACACTTTAGGTTAGAAAAATAATTACAGAATCTGGGATAATAAAGACACCAATGATTATAAAATTAATTAAAGAACATGCGGTAATAAAAATACTAAAGGTTAAAACTTTAATTAATAATCTGCAGTAATAAACTGTACTAAAAGATACAAAATTATTTTAAAAATGTACGAAAATAAAGGTTATAAAAATAATTAAAGAATCTGCGATAATAAAGACACCAAAGATTATTAAATTAATTAAAGAATATGCGGCAATAAAAGTACTAATGGTTAAAACTTTAATTAAAAATCTGCAATAATAAACTGTACTAAAATATATAAAATTAATTTAAAAATCTGCGACACTAAAGGTTATAAAAATAATTAAAGAATCTGTGATAATAAAGACACCAAACATTATAAAATGAATTAAAGAACAATAAAATAAAAATACTAAAGGTTAGAACTTTAATTAAAAATGTGCAGTAATAAACTATACTAAAGGATACAAAATTAATTTAAAAATCTACGAAAATAAAGGTTATAAAAATAATTAAAGAATCTGCCATAATAAAGACACCAATGTTAATATAAATAAAGAACATGTGCTAATAAAGGCATTAGAGGTTAGAAAATTAATTGAAAACCTTAGACCTTAAAGGCTAAAACCATAATTAAAATTTTGCAAAAATAAACTAAAGGATAGAAAATTAATTTTTAAATCAACGACAACAAGACACTAAACATTAGAAAAATAATTAAAGCATTTACAGTAATAAAAAACCAAAGATTATGAAATTAAGTAAAGAATGTACGGTAATAAAAATACTAAAGGTAAGAATCTTAATTAAAAATCTACACTAATAAACTATACTAAAAGACAGAAAATTAATTTAAAAATCTGTGACACTAAAGGTTATGAAATTAATTAAAAAACATACGATAATAAAAATAATAAAGGATGAAATATTAATTAAAAATCTGCAGTAATAAATTGTACTAAAGGATATAAAATTAATTTAAAAATCTGTGACAATAAGACACTAAAGGTTAGCAACATATTTAATTGAAAAATCCACAGTAGGTAATAGAGGCATCAAAGATGATGAAATTCATTAAACAAATACACTAAAATTCAATCATTCAATCTATTTGTGAATTGAAACAAAATTTATTATTATTTAAAACTATTTAATTTAAAATAAGTAAAAAACTTTTTATTCCTCCATAATAATCACAATCACAAATAATAATAAAGATTATATTAAAATAATGATTAAAATAAATTATAAAAAAAATGAAGAAAATGAAAAAACAATTAAAATATAAAAAAAGTTAGTTAAAAACATATAATAAAAATATAATGATATAAGTATTATTTGTACTTCAACTATTTAGAACAATTAGAAACAAGAATTAAAGAACACCTAACAAGAAATACCACATCAAATTTTGGAAAACATATTCAAGAACATTTTCACAAATTTGATAAAAATACAACAGAACTTCTTCACCACCTAAATAAAGGAGGTAAACTCAGTTTATTAGAAGCAATGGAAATTCATCGTTTAATAAAACAACATATCCATTGTTTAAATGAACAGTTGCTAATTGAGTTCACTCCGTTATTTACATCAATTATTTAATTAAATATGACTTTTAATATTTTCATATATAATTAATATTGTAAGTAGCAATTAGTAATATTTTATTTCTACATTTATTTAATAACTCATGTTTTTGTAGTTAACACCTGATGATGGGTATATAATCCGAAACCGGTTGTGTTTTTTAAAAAATAAATAGTTGAAGTACAAAATACTTATATCATTATATTAACAAATTATTACTTTTCTACAGTATATTATTCCAAAGAAAGTTAGTTTTCTCTTTGATTTATACATACATATGAACGACTGGTCTTTTGTAAAAAAAAAAATATTTATATCGATACCTACATAGATTAACATCAACGTATAGGTATGTAATTTTGATACATTAACTGTTCTATTTATACATTTTTCGAATACTTATTTGTTTCTAGTAACATAATGTACAACCGAAATAATAGGTCGCCCCCAGGAAATTCAAATGAAAGTCGATATGACCTAATTATACTACTACATATATTGATTAAAACTGTATCTAACAAAAAGGTGATTCAATGGAAAGTGGACAATTATCGAGTTTGTTTTATACATATACATTTTAACATACTTGTATGTAATGTGAAATTATGTACGTATGTATATGTTGACCTGTATACTGGTTTAATTATGTTCAAAGCCATTAATAATTGTATTTCCTCAATTTATGTAAATACTATTCTATGACTTTTTTTAAAATTCAAAACACGAAAGAAAATTTATAGACAAGACAAAATGTGCCGACTTGACTATTGTACTGCTATTACATATAATATTTTAATACCTACTATATAATGAAATAAGATATGGACTATATAATGAAATACAGTAGAATCCGGATATATATATATTTACGTTGCTAAAAACGGTTGGTCGTCATAAGCGAAGTCGTAATAAGTGGATTCCACGGTATTATAATATAACGAACTATAGTTCCTATACCTATAGGTATGCATGTACATTGTATAATTAAGTATCTATTTAATTATATAAAAGTACTTAATTTATAGTAAATAATGAAACAATATAATACAACGAAATAAATTAATACTTGAGAAATAACTCAAACCTGTGACGCAATAAAAGAAATAGGTACAATCCCAAGTAGCACAAATAGTTATATAATTACTGAAAAAAAACATTTTCTCGACAATTTAATAAACTAGAAGTTTTATAAAAATGTCTTAAAAACGTTTATTCGACCCTTATACAGCCTTTATACACCCAAAAGGTTATAAAGGTGTTTTACTATATTAAAGTATATCTTAACACATTTATAAAACCATTTTGAGTTTGATAGGTATCCTGCTGTTACTTCTATCACATATATATGTGCTTCTATTTATCAATTTTTATTTATAATGGCAATCTTAATATGTATCTTTTATAAGACAATTTTGCATCTTTCGAAATAATTTGGCAAACTTTATATAACTTTTCAGAAGTTGTATTGTCGTTTATAACCTTGCCTTTTTAACACCACCAATGTCCATTATTATTTTTATTTGATTTACGAATACACTAATTTAGTTGAAAATGAACTGCACATGGCACTTAACTGATTAAATGTATGAAGTTTCTTCTTGAAAATGCAAGCGCCTTAAAATATCGATTTTTCACATCCACTATAAATTCCAATTACAAATCGTTTTATTTGTGGGCTTTTTATATATTAGGAAACAATTTTCATTGAATATTAATAAAATAGAATCTGGAAATTGTCAAGCCAATGAAATATTTTTTAAAGCAGAATTCTAGTCGACGCCAATATTGATCATTAACCAAATTTTGTATGCAAATATTTCTTGGTGCTTTTAGAGGTCTAACGGTGTGTTTTGAAGCAAAGTTTGTTGTCAAAAAATATTGAATTGCTTTATTAAACCATTTATAGTAGTATTGTCTTATTAACGCTACTAACTCCTTTATAAACCATCTGTAAAATAGATTTATAGGATTGTTTTATAAACGTTTCTAACTCCTTTATTAAACCATCTATAAAGTAGATTTATAGTATTGTTTTATAGACGTTCCTAACTGCTTTATAAAACTTCTGTATAAACTAGTTTTATAACGTTATCTTATAAAGGTTTCTAACTCTTTTATAAAACCTGATTATATATATTTTTTGTAATCATGTTATAAAACAAGAAGACCTCTTTTATAAAACCTATCTGATTTTCGGTGCAAATATAGCTTTTTTAAACTACTTTTAAAACGAATAGGTTTATATAAGAACTTCAATTACAAAGTAGTTATGTAATATATTGGTCATGTAGTTACTCCAATGTGTTACTTGGGATAATAGGGCTGTCCAAACGAGTAAGTTATCAACCTCAACCCGAAGAACGCACCCTCACCGTCTAGCCTCAGCGTGCACAAGGTCTGGTGCATCCTTGCACCTCGCGGGGGTGGTAAACATAGGCCATGTGGGGGCGGGAGAGTGCGAGGTGCAGCGCGAGCGGGCAGCAGACGCGCCGTCGCGACGCCGATATTGACCGGCGCCTGACGTCACGAGGCGTCGCCGGAGCGGAGCGAGCGCCCGTCGCACCCCAAAACCACCCCGGCGGATCCGGCCGAGCCTCTTCCTCTACTCGCAACCCTCCAACGTGGCCGAACTCAGTTCTAACCCCCGACTCGGGAAAACAAGTGTTTTCGACTCTCGTCTTTCCTATGTATCGCTCTATACGTCTGTGATCGTCGTGCCATTCATTTTTTAGCGCCTAAGTTCGCTGGAGAGGTCTTGAGTCCCTTGAGGGGTCAAATGTGCGTTCGCAAATTTTTTCGAGTGCCGGCTTTTTAGCTTGTTCGTTATTTATGCGTGAAATGTTATCCTCCCGTGCTTAATTATTCAGTTCTTTTAGGACTTATTTAACGTTAAGAAGAGTACAACATGGAAGTGGACCAATAATAATAAACATATTAATCATAATGTGATCCGTTCATATTTATTAATTATCATAATTATAGTAATGTAATCAAAATAACAACAGTAGTAAAACTGTTGTACTTGATTTAAGAAAAAAACAGTTCATAATAGAATACCAATTATTGGAAAAACATTCATAAATAAGTTGGTACAAGCAGGATATAGGATATAGTATCACCTCACGTACATACCACTAGTTGCGTGTTAGCCGCAAATTAAATCATCGCCCCGTAGAGGAAGTGCTTAGCAAAAAGGATCAAAGTATATTTTCGACGCTCTTATACACCCCGATTGATAAAAAGTGTCCTAATCCTTTTGGTGCGGGAGTATATTTTCGTACAACTCCGTTTTGCGTTCTTCGCACCCTCCAGACGTCGAGACGCCATTTTTCCCCTTCGGGAGGATCTAGCGCGGTCGTCCCCGCGAACATGTTTGGATAATGCCTCTCTGTTTCAAATTTCCACGAATGGTGAGTGATTATTATCCTTCAGAACTTCTTATTATCCATTAGACATGCTTATTTTCCTTCAGGACTGTTTATTATCCTTCAGGACTGTTTATTATCCTTCAGGACTGTTTATTATCCGTCAGGACTGTTTATTATCCTTCAAGACTGCGTATTATCCTTCTTGACAAACGACTCGATTTAATTAAACATTTATTTAAAATGGGACCTACATAGTCTGACTAAGGCCCATTTGCAGTTCACACCCCTCGCACGAAAGCGAAAGCTAAACCGTAAAATCATTCAGAAAGTCACCCCGCCGAGTCCCACATGTCGTGCAACATCACGAAGGCCTTGCGTTTGTACAGGCGCTTCTGTGGGTGTAAAAAATGGTTACTCTTTATTCTGCGACAGCGAAAGTTAATTATTTTAATTGCTCCATTTAGGGATGAGAATTGCTCATTCCTATTGTAACAGCTGGGGTTAATGACTCATTTTCTGGTTGAAACTGCGGAATACCCCTAATGCAATAAACCAACAAACTCCCCAAATAAGTACTTATTTAAAAAGTCGACTTCTCGTACGAATTCCTCCAAAAGCGTTCATCTTAGCAGACGTCTAAAAGTCGGCAAATAAGTTAACGAACAACGCAATTCGAGTCGATTTACGAGCTTTAACTAGCCCGTATCCTATTTAAAGTGGGAATTATGCACGGGAAACGATTTAACTGCATCCGTTAACCCAATTCCATCGACACATGCCCTCACTTCGTTGGGTAAACAGAAGCCTTTGCGGAAACGCAAACAACGTTGTCAGTCCTGATGGTTGCAGTTCTGCTGGTTTACGACTGCAAAACAAGCCGTAAATGCAGACGTAATACGCGTAATGCGCCCGAGTGGCATCAACATTTACGCAATCTTACGTGCAGTGTACACACCGCGGTGTACACCGAACTTTATGGCCCTCATCATCATCAACATCAACATCATCAACGGTGTTTAATTCATCCTGTGTGTAATTCTTGATGCTAGGTTTCGAGTAGACAGAAATGTTTGGTTGATTGATTTATAGTAGTTTCTTGTTTTAATAGTGAATTTAACATATGTGTATGTAAATACAAATTCTGAACAAAGATAGTAATAATTTTTGCAAAGATAGTAATAATTATTACAAAGATAGTAATAATTATTACAAAGATAGAAATAATTATTACAAAGATAGTAATACTTATTAAATCATAATCATAACAATAATAATCATAACACTCATAATCATAACAATCATAAACCTAACAATCATAATCATGCCAATCATATTCAAAATCAAAAATATCATAATCATAATTTAGTAATACTAAAAATCAATACTCCCCAACGACTGCGACTTCGGTAATAAAGAGAGTATAATTGATTTTAGAATTAAATTCTAATATTTAATACGTTTTTTAGATTTCTCTATAGCATCCAGTTTTCAAGTTTAGATTCTAAACCATCTGCTTTAATATACAATATCTACTTACTTCATCATCAGTTTCATCAAAAGTTTCCTAAGCATTAGAACATATAAAAAAAAACAAATTATTAGAACGGATATTAAGAAGTTTCGAAATTATTTGAACGTGTAATAAAAATATTATCTTAATTATTTGGTTGTACAATATTTCTGTTGTACAATTTTCTAAATTTATTGGCACGATGCGCTTGCTCGCTTCGCTCGCTCGCCGCCTCGCGCCTACGGCCTTCGATTTAATACACTAAACTGGAGCTCTTAATATTCAATAATACGATATCCAAGATTTTAAACAATCCACTTCAATGTATACTAAGATAACTTTATCATCAATTTTATCATGAATTTCCTAAGCTTTAGGACAGTAAGAAAAGTTTCCAAATTATTAGAACGTACGATAAATAAATATAATACGTATAATATAAATAATACGTATAATATAAGTATTATCGTAATTATTAGGTTGTATAATATTATTCTATTGTACAATTTTCTAAAATTATTGGCATAATGCGCTCGCTCGCTACGCTCGCTCGCCGCCTCGCGCCTACGGCGCTCGATTTAATACACTAAACTGGAGCTCATAATATTCAAAAATACGATATCCAAGATTTTAAACAATCCACTTCAATGTATACTAAGATAACTTTATCATCACTTTTATCATGAATTTCCTAAACTTTAGAACAGTTAGAAAAGTTTCCAAATTATTAGAACGTACGATAAATAAATATAATACGTATAATATAAATAATACGTATAATATAAGTATTATCGTAATTATTAGGTTGTATAATATTATTCTATTGTACAATTTTC
>JAWQRP010002330.1:0-15878 GCA_033557875.1 Quadriops clusia | reverse complement strand
GGTCAGGTGTATATGTGCACATGGCAATAAGTATACGTGTACATGGTAATAAATATATGTGTACATGGCTGCCCGTGATTTTTCACGGGCATTAACTAGTAAAATATGTTCTCTCTAAAACCATTGAATATGTGACTGTAATTGTTTTGACGCGCGTCGCGTTTATTTTAAATAGAAACTTTTGGTCCTTTAAAAAATGACCACAGAAATTTTAAGTAAGAAGTTATTAGTTTAATCAATTGCGGCAGTTACTTGGACTGTTTCGTCGTTGAGTCCGTTCCAAGAATTTCATAGTAAGCGTGAAGTTCTTCCACGGCTGTTAAAATGCTGAGGTTTAGCCATAGTATGTTTTTTACATCTCAATTAGATCGGCATTAAAGTCATCGGCACGGCTTGTTTCAGTACATAAATCCGTCAATAACAAAGGGTCAGGCTACCGAACGAGTTCTCGCTATTGCCAGGTTGACGGTTTAAAGAGCGGAATAACGGAAACGTCATAAATCTGTCTTCGGATGGTAAATGCATCCTAGATGAGCAGCAAAGGCAATAAAAACATTAAAGCTCTACTTCTGAACCATTACCATAGTAGCAGGACTTTGATGGTGATTGGAGCAACGGGGCAAACCTTTGGCTACCTCAATGAAAATTTCACGGAACCTCGGCCTACCATTTACATATCAAAAGTCAATTTGTTTCACGTGAACAATGTAACAATGTGTTTGTTGCCCTATGACTAGAAAAAAAGAGTTCACGGTGAATTTTTTTGTCACGTTTGAACCATTTTCGCACGGTATGCGTTATGTGTTTGGAGATAAATACATTTAACTGGAACGGTTTCTCGTGAAACGAACCATTTTGGCATTTGATTTAATGCAGATATATTTGCACGAGCACGAAATAAGTATTATTTCTTCTAATGTTAATATGTTATTTTTCGTCGTAATCTCAGGACATTACAGTTTGATGCATTAATAATGCAGAAAGGGTGAAAGGCTCTTACCGGTAATGCATCACAAGTTTCTATAGGTAAAGGCTCCTCCGAACAAAACGCAGGGTCTTGGGGTTGTAGAAAGGGCGGCCGAGGTGGAGGAGGAAGCAGGAATTCCGGCGGAGGACCAGGACAATCGCAGTCAGCGCCTGGTTCCATTCCATCCATGCCCCACATGTTGTCTAAACCTGGAGGCGGTTCGTCTGAATACTCTGGTGGTCTTTCCATAGACCTCACCGGATCACTGAAAGGACAAAATGACGTTATTAAAGTTATCAGATATTTTATACGAGAAAAATACACGTTTGTTATCTACATGTACTACACAATTCAATAAGTCATCCTCAAAAATAAGACGAAGTTATTTTGTTTCAAATTATTATTCTGTACACAACTTTCGTTTCCAATAATTATGTATGCCCTTTTTATTCGTACCAACACCCGATTTAAACGAATTTTACAGCTAAACCTTTTAAGAGAATTATTAATACCCCATCTTCCCCCATCTTGCGTGCCCGAAATTTAAAAAAATCCTCACCTAAACGACCAAATTGAAACTGTATAGGAAGTTAAGAAGTTTTTAAATTAGTTAAAGTGCGCCATAAATCTCTTAGAATGTAAAGATTTGTGAATCGCCCCCGGCCCTCGTTTAGGGGATGAAAAATTTAAAACCCAATCTCGACTTTCAACAGACTTGGGCAAAAACGTTCGGTACACTAGTAATTCACTTTGAATAACGTTATTATAATTTCTAAACAACTGATCCAATCGAATTGCGTCTTAAAAGTAATTTTTTTACAGCGGAAACAGATCAGCCCAGTCCTCAGAACACTTTCCTGTCACTTGCAATTTATAGGCTCATGTCTTATAAATCAATCATTCCGTACATTTATCGCAGTACTTTATAAAGTAATGCCGTATTAAGTGCTGTCATTAATATTACATACTTATAATGTCTGGTACGTGACTAGAATCCGTTCGGGAATATCGCAACGTCTATTAAACAATTTACAGCTAGGTTACTGTTGTCACTTCTTGCTTCGCACTCATGTGCGAGAATTAAGTAATAAAATATGGTGGTGATAATGAGGAAATATTTATAATTTTTTTTCCTTTCGTCCGAAAGTGTCGATTGTTTTATAGCTAACCGAGGTTACACCTCACACTAGAACAAACCTCAATAACATTCCGTCCCCTAGCTTTAATTGCCCACTTTACAGATTTTACCTGCCTAGGAACGATTGGGACCAGGTATTTTAATCCTCAGTCTCGAGAGATTACATAAATGTTGTCTTTTCAGATTTTACAGCCAGAAGCCGAGATAAAATTCGTGATGACATGGACTTCTTCTCCTGACTTCTTGACGAAGCCTCTTTGATGAATTCAGCATTCTTGCTTGTTTTCTTGTAGGCTGGCGTTTTGACTTTGAATGCCTCTCATTTATCATGTTTGATTTAAAACTCTAAGTCTAATAAGGGTTTAAGCAACGGGAATATCCATACAATGGACGATATACATAAGTAAGTACATAATGCGATTTAGAGTATCATGGCCACCTACTACGATTGGGAACCATTTCACCTCTAAGCTTATTAGTACTATTATGTATTAACATATTATTAACAACGTGGGCCTTACGCACCTATAAATAAATCATTCATTGGTTAAAATTAGCTCAAAAAACAAACTAAAGTGCAAGTCTTTAAATCAGCTAAATTGCCTCAAACAAACCTAACTTGACGTTAAACACACGAGCATTACGTACATACAAAATACACAATAGGTGGAGGGCCTAACTGTGAAAATGCTCTTTGATCTAATGGGAATCTATTTCCAAATTTAAATCCTCGCCGCGTAAAAATCGTTATATATTGTTAGCCCTGTTGACATGCTACCTAATTGCGTAACCGTTTTCAGCAGGAGATCAAATAAAGAGTATTTTAACACAAGAGGCAAGGCGATAATTTAACAAAACACAAATATACAAGCAATACCATGTGCTTAACTTCAGGTTAATTTTAGCTTTACTAGGTGTATTACCATGCAGCATTTATTTAAAAAAAAGTATATGTGTCTTCACTTAGTGTAATATGTAATTTATAACACAGAATATTAATGTAAAGCGTTTATTATCAGTAAATAACAAGAATAGATAAATTTTAATTGTGCACCACTCGACTATTCATCATGGCATTATCTGCAGTTATATTGCAAATATTTGATATAATTATCAATATCGTTATCTATGAAATAAAATAATAACTGAATAGGAAAGTCGCGTGTCAAAATTTGTTTTGTAATATAGTTAATATTGATGCGCAACTAATTGAACGTTATAATTTTGTAGCAAAGCACGACCACGTAGGATTATATAGGTAAATATTTAACGTGTAGATTAAAATGGTTCGATATGTGTTTCATACAGTGGGTCTGTTTTAAAATGCAGCTGATAAGTACTCGATTGTTTATCACGAAGTCAATATTGGTTTATAATGCACGCGGGTAGTAACAACAAAGAAGCAATTCACATCTCATATATCTGGTGAGAACGTATTTTTTCTCACAATCCGAACTTCCTTGAGAACTAACCTTCGGTGCAGGACCGTCAGCTGTTGTTTGTATTTATTTAACAATATTCTTATCGATGCTATTTATACCCAATCGATCAATATTTAAATATATACAAAGTCCCACACAATTGTAACCATTGCTTTGATAACAAAAATAATTCTGGATGGCGGCAATTGTATGCAGGCAAATTTTTAACGGTTACCTTAAATTGTCACATACAGGGCTATTATTCCATTCATTTTTTCTTTTATTGTGGAAACCCGTTAAATTGAGTGTAAAATTGGATCTCTGCTCAACTTACATAGAACAAAATCAGCATTTAGCCATAGAAACAACACAATTATATCCAGTTGGGAATAGCATCACAATTCCAATTTCACAGTAAAATAAGTCGTATAAATATATAAGATTTGCGGAACGAATTCAATAATTAATTTCCCGGTCAACTGCAGTGCACAGTTTTTCTTTGAAAGTGGAAAGCACTTCTCGAATTTGTTTTGTTATACGGCGCAATTTGTACTGGCGATAAATCTGACGTTTACAACAATAAATAGAAACCTGCTCTTGATAAGAAAAATACGATATTAGTTTCGGGAAGATAACCCAAATTTTTCAATTAATCATCAATAGTGATAATTTTTAATGTAAGGAATTAGTGGAATGTTAGATTTGTTTGAAGAGTTTAATCTTGAGAAATATGTCATTACAATTCCTGTTGCTGTGTCTATTGGCTGCTGCTGCCATCTACAGAGATTATGTCAGCGCTACTCATAATAATAATCCAGTAAATTTAAGACCAAAGGGCAATGTGAACGATTTGTAGTAATATGTTAGTGCTCGGAATTGAGCACGCGCCTCCGCCAATTGTGCAGTGGGATTAATCTTATGTGATATTACTCATATCAATTGAAATGTAATCAATCAGTGGAAATGTAAGATATGACAAGAACTTAATGTAAAATTAACGATTAATACACCTTTTAGTGGTATCCGATCGTTATCATTCCTAAGGCACTGTAATCCAAATTTTTGAGCAAAAGTAAACAGTACGCACTTCCATGTCACAAGAACAAGAACTGCATCATTTCACAGGCGGGTACAAATTTCCAAACTCTTCCTTGAGGAGAAGAGGAATCACTCATGGGGAAAACTTTTAACGAAAACAGGCGCTTAATAACTCCTCGAACAAACTAGTTTAGGTTATATTATGTAAAGGGAGCGCGCACAAAGTTGGTCGTAAACCGGGTTGGATTCACGCAAGCGACCTCCACTACGAGCTGCCAACACAACGCATCGCATGCATGTGTATACGACTTAGGGGCCGAAAATATACTAACCTCACTCTCTGGTTTGGAAACTTATTCGAAGCAGCTGCATGCTTACTATAATTCTGGCGCCCCCCTCCTCCGTGCTACAACCAATGGGATCTTGTCTATTTAAATCTGGAGGGGATAATAATGTCATTATTACACTAATATACACTTGGTCATATTTAATAGTCAGGTAGACGAGTTACGATTCAACACGGGTTAGCCGGTGAACGTGTTCGACCATCAAAGAAATTGTTTCTTTTCATGATGCCTACATGCATAAAAACTCTTGATCTAGGTGCTTACAAGCTCTCTGGTTTTTTTATGCGTGTTGAATACATCGCTGTAGAATGTTCTTGATATAAAGAGACCGGCGTCATTTAACTGGAATAATGTAACGTGTGTACACTGATGTGTTTTGTCCTATACCTGCACAATTGGTGGAGGCGCACCATTGAAAGTCTACCCTCATTATTCAGCATTTGTTTTCAAAATTCATAAATTATTTACACTTACATATACATATGCAGTAAGTGCACATTAGTCATATCGATATAGTATAAGGTTGATCCCGAGAGTTTTCTTCAGCGCGGATTTCAGACACATCAGCACTTTAAATTTACATGATGCAGTACAATATATCCTTTAAAGCATCGACACGTGCAGTACCTGCCGATAGCCTCACAACAAAACACCCCTGCCAAGTCCATAGGGGTGCATTGTTTAGCACCGCCTGCGTTGGGGTTGCATAAGGTGTCAGTTTTTAGGGGTTGAAATTGCCTATTCCGGTGAATTTATTCATTTAAATTCTATACGCATTTCCTCAATTTACATTAATGCATTGGGGGCCTTCATGGGGAACAGGAGGTTGCTAAATCAGCGCGGTAAACAATGGGCTAATTCGCGAAAAGGTCCAAAAATTAAGTTAAAACTATTTATCTTGCGGCGCGCTTTCGGGGGTGAATACGATTTTGGATTCCCATAAATAATAATTGTATTTACGAAATTTTTGCGCTGCGCATTATACGAAATTTCTGGAAAATGTTATTCATTGTTTACATTTTACACCTGCCTACAAAGCCCTTAATTATGATGTCTCCTTTATGCATGGCTGGCAGGAGCTTTTAATAAAGCCTATTCTGAATGTAGTGATCTGCTGCAAAATTAATTATAATTAAGTAGATGGCTTAAACTGGGTGAATACATTATTCGTATCTTAATACGCGGTTATACCTCATTAATATCTTAGGGCTTATTCAGAAACGCAACTCCCACACGTGAGACTAAATTTGTAGGTTTTAACGTTAATACCCCTGCGGCTAAGTGTTCAACACGCATATGTTCGTAAATATTTTATTACTTTAACTATTAGGTACAATAGTTATTAAAACAAACATTTAGCATCTGTGCAAAAAAACTCAAACGTTTGCTTAGAAAATAATATCCTTATTGCTAGTTATGACAAACGTAAATATTATACTTCGCATTGTGTGACTAGTGCGCAATATTTACGTTGAAGGTGTGAATACCTTCTAACTTTGTCAAAATGCTTTAAACAACAAATAGTAGTTGTGCGATTTGCTTTATCTACTACTCGATTAAAAAATGTTTCATAAGAATTCCAACTAGTCGCAAACAAGATAATTATGTCTTATCGCAGTAGAAAACCTAGCTTATATAATTTTCCTATCTTTTAAATAGCAACCTGCTTCCATACTTGCATTACAGGAATGCTTAAAAGTTTTATTACATAATTTTTTACCCACTCTATTTCTATGTAAATTACAAAAGGAACAATTATGTTGTAGAGTTGGTACATTTTTAACTTGAAAAAGAAATCACCAATTTCTCCGATGAGAATAAAACATTAGTTTGTGGATACTATTTCATTAGTCTAACCCAGCTTTAGCAATCTTGTTCAACAGGTAAAAAAATGGTGCCCAGAGAGTGTCCATCAACAAACATTTGTCAGCCACCTCATAGAATTGCTTTTTAGTCCAGGTAGAGCAAATATTAGTGCATAGGAATCCGTGAGTTTCGAATATAAGAGGATTAAGCGATTTTTGGGGAGTGCGCTTCTTATCCGATTAGATTTTTATTGGGGGAGGTTAAAAATAACTTCCACTCCCACCGTTATCTGCTTTATGAAAGCATTTTTCTCCAGAATGCACACAAAAGTTCACATCCATAACGAAACATTTATCGTGATACAAGCTGTCACGTATACGTAATAATCGGCAAATAAAGAGAAAAACAAACAACTTTCCTTCCTAGTTTATTGCTTCGGCACCAAACAAAAACATCCATTTTATTATATGGATTTCTGCAGTAAACTTCAGCGATAAAATAAATAATTTCGCTAAATATTTACATTCACATTCGGGTTAATTCAACGATTTGCTTCACATCCAACACCGTTTGGTAAAACTTTTTATGGTAAGTTCCAAGTGCAGCTGCTTTCGTAGAAAAGAAGCAAAACGTAAAATAAATTTGATTAAAAATATTTTTGGCGCAATAGCTCTGCCTTCCTGAGTTACATGGAGCAAGTGGGTTCCTAGTCTTATTAGGTCGTTTGTTAAAGCGACTCCTTCAAGTTTCACGTAACTTCGTGAACTTGAATACTCGAAGCCGGAGATTAAGAGTGATAATATAACTATAATTTCAATACGAACTTAGCCCTAATTAGTTTGGAATATGTATATCTAAAGTTGACGAAAGTTCCTGATCGCAAGTTAAGTCCTTAAGCCGGCAGATTGATCAGATTTTCTGCAAACTTTCTGCCAGATTTAACACCCTTCCTTCCGCTCGAAAACGTTGTCTCCCATACGGTCCCGAAGTTTTCAAGGCGACTTTCATTGTTTAAATTCCCCCATCCACCTTAGAAGTTTAGCATTAAATACACATTAAAAGTGTAAACAAAACTAAAGTTGCGTTTTGTGGAAAATCATTCTTATTGATAATATGAATCTGTCATCTACGTTTTTATAACGTAGATATATTTATTCATATATGCATTACACACATGTAAAAATTGAAAACAATAACTATGTTGGCATCCAATTACTGTTTCCTCTGAATGGCTCAACGTCAAGCACGTACGACAAATTGTTACCGCGATAATAGATTATCTGTGATATCGATTTGTCTTATAACGGTAGAAACTGGGTCATATGTAAATACACCTGCGACGCTTCGTGGGAAATGTTAAAATCATAGCCAAGTGACACTGATTCGGGTTGATTAATTTGAGAATACCATTCCTTATTAAACGTATTAAGGAACTAATTACACAGGGTCTTAAACTCGAGCTGCCGCGGCCAGGCCTTATAAGGAGGCATAACTAATTATTTTAAACGGCTGATGAACAAGCCAAAACACTGTCATTTCGATCGAACACCGTGTCATGTTCCTCATAATCATCACAAGGTGCTGCTCCTCCGAAATTTATTCACTATTAACATATCACACTCTCCAATAATTTCCCATTAGGTAGGCTCTAATTTTCATATAAATACCTGTCGGCTACGGGTTTGTTTAAGTATGCAGATATTCCGTGAAAATGCCGCGGCGTTTTTAATTAATATAATGTGTAGCGTCATTTTAATCACTCTCTAAATATACCTAATTTATTTTCATTAATTGCAGATAGAAATCTTGAGAAATCGCTATGTCAGGATAGAAAAAGGAGGTAATAACGAATCAAATAATTAAAAAATCTTATCATGTGTTTGTAATCGAAAAACGTATAGGTGCAGACGTGTATACCTGTTACACATATGGGTGAGATTTTTTTTGTAGCGCACGAAAATATGTACCTACCAAGATTAATGTTACATTTTCAAGATTGTAGAAATTTGAGAAACTTTCACGGTATCACATGGGACACGTTTTCCTGCAAAGTATTTTCCATGCGTTCGAATTTACATTTTAACGTGATTATATGCAAATCATGTGATAGTGGTATTGTATTCCGCAATTAGATCCAAAATCTGTAATTACTTAATGATTGTGATTGTAAGCACCTTAACACTGCATGACCGACGAAGCAATTCAACTTAAGTGAGGAAAGCTGTTAACTGCTGTGGTAATTGCTTTAGTCAGAAATATAAATAACTGCAGTTCAATATATACAAAAAACGAAAACTGTAAAAATGATCAATTTATAGTATACTAGCAGAGGTATTCGTTCTTCGGACGATTAAATTTATAAAGGAGGGTTAGGGGATCTATACATGAAGGAAGGGCAAGAAATAAATGTAGCAAATGAGAGAGAGAGAGAGTTGAAGACAGTGGGAAGAAGGATTTATTTCCAGTTTTCCTCTATATTATTTTCTTGTCGTACGACAAATATGCCGTATAATGACTAATAAGTCTTTGTGTTTGATGAAATAATATTAGCTTTCTTGCGTTAATAATAATGTGCTGTTTTTCTTTTCTAAATATTTATTATTTTTGTAAAATATGTTGAGTAGATTTCTTTGTATTTTTCCCACGATCTGTTCATTTCTCTTTCTATTTCTTCTCTCAAAACGTTATTACTTTCCCTCCCACTATATATCTTTTACGTTCTCTTTCCTTATATCTTGTATTCATTATTTGTATTGAATTTGTTTTCGCACAAAAATTTAAAAGTTTTTATACCTCATTACATTGTTTTGTTCCAATATACACAGACATCTAGGGGCCAAAACAAAGATAAGCACTTGAAAAATTCCGGTTAAGGCAATTTCTAATATTTGATGATTATGAAGTGAGTGATGAGTCGATTTTGAGTTTTATATTATTAACAACAACATATTCCTTGGCCAAATAAATCATTAGAAATGAGAATCTAAGCCATAAAAATAAAATTTGCATATTATTTCAGGGCAATAAAATAAACCGTTTCCATTTTATGAAATAGAAATGTTGGAGAAGTAGCCCCGAAGATAATCCTCTAGCCTAACACTCCGGAATATGAGCTGATGGAGAGAGAAGTTGTTGTTGTATATTTTTGATAAATTCTTTCAATTTTTCACAAACTTCTGGGAAACTTCCCCAACATTCTCTTGTCAGGAGCAGTTATATGGGGCAAGTTCATCCGTGTATAAGCACAAATAAGCACGAGTCGGCCTGTTCGGGCCGCAGTCTGTCCAAACTCTCGAATACAAGACGCTCTCGATAAATCTCCTGCATATTTTTCAGCTGCTACAGAATGATTTCTTTAGCTGGCTTTTAAAGTGGCTTTTGATCTCTGATAAGAAATCACACAGAGCATTACTCACATACTTTGCTGAAAAGTCGGTTAGAAGTAACATTTAGAGGATAGGAAACAACAGCCGTTAAAATTCGTTTATGTAAAACAAAAATTAATTTCGAGGGAACTTAAGACGTCTCAGGAGTAACGGACAAGTATAGCATAGAGAAAGAGATAATTAGCACTTGTAAACCATCAACGTTTAACACTTACTTAACACGTTAGAGTGCATTTATCGCACCTGAAACTGTGAGATACTTTCCTTGTGTTAATTAGCCTTAAGAATGGCTTTGCTCTAAAAAGTTTTCAACCGTTATACCATTATTGTACAATTTATTTCTATGTTGTAGCTTAAGTGTATTGAACCATCTGCGGCTTCAACATTCTTTCAGCCCAATTGGCGGATGCGCAAGGCAAAAAGTTAACAATCATGGCAAGCGCAATTGCCCCATGAAGAGTTGCCATTTATTGCAGCTTAATTGAGCAACGGAGGTAATTAAATACAATTCACATTTTATTTAATTTCTAACACCCTTATTGCACCGAAATGACTGGCGAAAAATCCATTTATATTCTTTTATTAGCGTGTCAAATTATGTCGCATTCTGCATTGTCACGAAGTTTTATAAAAGACAACTAATTTTCTAAAGAAACACTGATGAATAATTTCTGTCTAACGCCACAATTTGGTTCGCCGTTGAGTATAAATTTATAATAAATCAAATTTGTTCCGGCGAGTTATGACATAATAAGCCCTCGTTGCAGCCCCATCTAGTAAAATTCGGCGCATTGTTCGGCAAGGGGTGAAGCGTTTTAGTATTATCTACAGGTGCAAGCTGAGGGGCAGCGCTGGAACAAAGGGAAGGATATTTAAAATGCGCGGCCATGAGTTTTAAATTTCAAAGGAACGGGCCCATCCATATTCATTTTGCCCTGAAATCACGTAAGCATCGTAATAAGAGCAATTTGGAGTTTACGTTATTCAAAGCTTTCAGTTTAATATTTAGCAACGGCTAACTTGGACCCTTCCGCACATATGACGCTCGCATTTTCGAGTTGGCACGAGTTTTTGTGCGGATGTGTTGCGAATCCAAATCTTTTCGTTTCCCTTTTAAAGTGCATTTTGAATGTCCTGTGTGCACCTCGTTTGTTTTGAATGTTTGATGCGTTTTGTTACTTTAACGGCGGCTGAGCGGAGACCTTTCCACGTTTACGACGAAAACGTGATCTGGTTTAATCTTGGTTTTATATTAATGATATATTATAATTTAACGAGAGATGATTTATGGGGACGTTAAAGCAGCCACCGCATCTCCAGGATGGAACCTTCGAGTGCATCTTAAACTTAAATTTTACGTGTGGCATTAGCATGCAGATTAAATTAGGCAAACAACGACGTTGGCAACGTCTTCCGGCTCTTTTTAAGGAATTAAAAGTTATTGATTGCCAAAAAAGTACTTTCCATTATCGTAATGCAACCACTAGGGCAGACCGTTATACCCTATTAGCAGTATTCCCTATCAAATCATTGGCTACATATTGGAAAAGATACAATTAAAGTTAAGAGGATTGCAATACTGATGCCCTACAAAAGAAAGCAGAAAAGTGCTTTGTGACGTGGAATGCCCTAATAGAGCCGAACTATTAGCCTTCTATGATGAGTGAGCCGCACAATGCATCTAGTAGATTAGATTGAGGAAAAACTGTTGTACTGACCAACTACTGCATCGTTTTATCATTTTAGTATCTCTAAATTTTATTTCTTGAAGTTTCAATTGGAACAAGTGCTGTGTAAGTAATTGCTTCTGCCTCGAAAAAACGTGGCTTTTAAATGTGATATAAATTTGCTTCATATCACATTTAAAGAATAAATATCAAGTAAAGTTCAACATCGATCACTAGTATACATTCTCGTTAGCTACGAATTCTTTCATGTAAACTACACGGTTTTTTAATTGGTTTTATTGAATATTTCTCGTGTCCGTTTTAATTTGACACCTAATTCGTTACCGAGAACATTCAGTGCGGCATTTTTAGCGAGGAGAGGATCAGTAACCTATTGTCAAGTAATTTGAAACTGAATGATCTACAATCTGCAAATTTTCAGTCTCAAATTACACGGGTAAATACTGTTATTATGGGAATGGCAATAATGTCGGCGGCACATAAAACTTGATCTACGAAATTAATATGCTAATATCGTAGTTTAGATTGTTGCTAATGATCGTAATTATGTTAATTTGAATAAAATATAAATATCAACTAATCAGTGGAAAGGAATTTTATACGGCAAAGATCTGCGTGTGTCGATAGAGAATTGTTTATTAATTAGAAAAACAATTTATAAGACTAGCAATAAATATCAGATACGACGAACGCTAATATTTCAGTTGTACACAGATAAAAATGGGGGTAATTTCTCATAATTAATTATGTACTTTATACTGAATATATTATGTAATCTTTTAAAATACAGATATAATACTGTAAAATAAATCATGTTGTAAAATTACATTATTCATAATGGATTTTTACATGGTAATAAAGTTCCCATGTTAAAATTACATACAATGTACAAAGTTACATAACAACTTATGTAATAAAAATTCACCATAAAATTTTAATTACATTATAAGTACTGTAAATCAAGCCATTTTTGTAACTATCCATAATTTATTATATAGTCCGCAAACTATCATGTAATACATATTATGTACTTTTACACAATTTATATGGAAAAAAATCCCCTCCTCATTTCACCGTCGCGAATTCCCTAATTCGTTGGTAATACATAAGTGCATGTGAAGTGAAGTGTTTTTCGTAAGTATATTATTTAAATTGTTACTATGTTTGTTTGTGCCATTTGCAAAACTTCATTGAATTCAATGCAATTGTATCATCAACACCTTAAATTGCATCGTTACCTAAAGAATGCCGGATTCAAATGTTTATTTGATAGTTGCAACGTTACAACCTCAACTTATAGAGGTTATGTCAAACATGTTTCTCGATTCCACGCAAGTTTAAACCACAAACAATATAGCTGCCGGGTTGATAATTGTATCAAAAAATTCAATAAAACGGCATGTATCATTTCGCATATGTGTCAACATTTAAAAAAATTGCAATTAGTTTTCTGTCCTTTTAAAAATAAATGTAGATTTGAAACGATCATTTCGAAATAAAAATAGTTTTAGATCACACTTACGAAGAAATCATCACATTCGACAGTTTTCGACCACCGAGGAAGCAATGGAAATTGATAGTTTGGACGGATATTTTTACCGACGAATTCATTGAAATAGGAGAAATCCCTGATAATCAGCAAAAACTGGATTTTGATAAGGAAGATAGTGATTTTCAACAACAAGATGTTTCTTTATTGTTTCTTTATTTGACACTTCAAAGTAAACACTATATTACAGAGGAAGCATTAAAAACAATAATAGAAGAATGGCCAATCCTTTTTTCAAAAGACGCCATGTTTTAGCACTTTGCCAAATTAACAGACTCTGATAATAATTTAATAAAAAATCTAAGAGATAACAGTCGACTAATCATGGTTGTATTGAAAAAGGAGGGTGATGAAGAAAATCTTTCAACCGAAAATATTTTACAAAATATTGCAACTCACTTTAAAGAAAACTTGGGGTCCATGTTTTTTATTTTTGAGGTAAATTATTGTAAAGTTTTTATTTCAATTATTTAAAGTATTTTTTTGCATAAATACATTTTCAGGAAGAAGAACAATTGGATACTAATAGTCTGCCTCCAACACCGGCGATAGTTCTCATTAAGAGAGGTAAATATTGTAATACTTCATTTTTTTTATGATTTTCTTGGGTGTTTAATTAAAACTCCTGTTGGTTTAAGACCTATTTTATTTTATTGTTATCATTATCTGCTGGAGGAATCTCTTTTCTTAAAATCACAACTTAATCTGTTTTTCCATAATAAACTAAATCTTTTCCAATGTTCACTTTAACCTAATTTATACAATACATAAAACTAATTTCGTTTATTACTAAATCGACTACATCCTAATATCCGAATTTATTAAAATTTTTATTGTAATGCCCCGATCTTGTTTAGTACTTATTTGTCTACGAAAATAATAATAAAAAGGGAAGAAAAAACAAAAAAGTCGTAGACACTTTTCTTCACCCTGTATATCTTATTGTACATTTTAGTCAAAATTCGAGGTCATTCCTGTTACTTTCAATGAACTTATACCTAGTTATTACGACATAAAAATCTTTACGCTCCGCTCATAGTGTACGTTTTTGATTTTCAGGTTTTACACAAGAGTTTTTTGTATACTTAGAAAGAATAAAAATTAATTCGGAACCATAAGAAGACTTTTTGGAAAGTCTGCAGGTGGTGATGTGTTTGTGTTTCATTTACAACCTGCAATACCCCGCACAATTAGAAGCTACTTTGGAGTTTATTCAAAGATTTTTTTTTGAAAATACACCCCATACGGGATCAAAAACACAAAAAGTGTCAGCAACTCGTAAAAAGGTTTTTAATTTAATTAAAAAAATTTAATTATTTTCTTAATGTTTATTCTGCAAAGGCGTATATTTTTCGTTACTTATTTTATGGACATTTATGTATTTTTTTCTTTGAATTTATTATTTATATAACTATATGTATTTAATTATTTATTATTTTAATTATTGGGTTTTTAGGTTCTAAAATTTATAAATGTATATTCTCCTGAACGTTTCGTTTCTGTTGATTATAACTTCTTCAGAAGTACTAAATTATAAAATTTCAAATTTCCTATTATTGACAAATTGTTTCGCCATATTTCTTCTTATTTTAATTTATATATAACACAAAATAAGTTTCACTAAAAAAATGATTATAAAAGTTATTTGGTATTTTTAATAATTTGGCTATGAATCTTATTAATATTATTTGTATCTTATTTAAAATTAATTGAAAATTAAATATAAAACATGAAAAATTTTCAATTAATTTTAAACAAGATTCAAATAACATCAATAAGATTCATAACCAAATAACTTTTACAATCAAGTGAAACTTATTTTTTGTTATATTACAATTAAAATAAGAAGAAATATTGTGAAACTATTTGTCAATAGTAGAAAATTTTAAATTTCATATTTTAATACTCCTGAAGAAGTTTTAATTATTTTAGTGTTAGGGGTCGTAGCTTCGAACCCCACCCACGGCGATGATTTTTCTGATTAGGAAAACATGTTTGAGTCCTAATATTTTTTATACTTATAATAAATATTTTTTTTTAATAAGAATAATAATCTTTATTTATAAATTTACCTTATCTTTTTAGTTTAATATAAAAAAAATAAAAATTAACTTGTAAAATTACATAATAATGAATGTGAATGTAATCAACAAACATAATTACTGTCGTAACGTACGTACTATTTTAACTCTCGCACAACAACATGGGTAACAAATGAAACACATTTTACCTATATTATTTACATTTCTTAAATTATGTGTATGTAATCATATAATTGCTGAGATAGCAATGACGATTGAGTCAGTTAATGGCGGATAGAGTAGAAGTTATACAATAGAAGAAAATTATACAAACGATACCAAAAGGGTTATCCAAGTTTTGTCCGTTGTTACCAATATCTGTCAATTGTAGGAGTCCATTACGTCTACTTGTGTGTAGTACATTGATATATGATTAGACAACACATGTGCCGAGTAGTGAACCTTTTCGTTAACTTTTATGTTTTTTACTTTTTCATTATTTTTTTAAAATTTGTGA
>JAWQRP010002329.1:0-15881 GCA_033557875.1 Quadriops clusia | reverse complement strand
AAAAGCTTGAGTCAAGCATGTTTTCACCGCCTACGAATTTGCTTGACGCTTGAGTAGACGGTCAGAACAAGCTTGACGCAAGCGTTGACTCAAGCATTCTGATTAAATGCTTGGTCGTCTAGGGTGTACTTTAGAAGTAAAATTACCTTGTGTAGTGCTTTTACTTTCTTTAAAAGTAATTTAACTACACCGAGTATAGTTTATTATTGCGATACTTCATATAGTCATTTAACTATAACCAAAGCGTAAAAACACAGTAACATTACTTGTCACATAGTAAAAACACTATTTAAGTTTTTTAACTATACAGAGTGGTGGCGTCAAAAGTTGCCATCACTGGGTATAGTAAAAATTATTTTGTGTGTGCCATGAAAAGTGAAAATTTTGGTAAATTTGAAACAAAAATTTGTAAAAAGCATATATCTGTTCTGTTTACTAAATATTATAAATCGTCAATGAAAAATTCAAGCGGTATAAAATGAAACTCTTTGGCCTATAACTGAATTGAAGACTAACATGGTAACAACACACATTTACCAAATCACCTATATTCCACACTCAAACAACTAGAGTTAAAGTTCGGCAAAATTAGAGATTGATTGGTGACAATTCAAAATTATAGTTAGGCAAACGAGATATACAACGCAATTTTGAAATAAGTTATGGTATATGCAATAATGGTTTACAGTTCAGTCAGCAAC
The DNA here is from genome assembly GCA_033557875.1 of Quadriops clusia. Lineage (NCBI taxonomy): Eukaryota > Metazoa > Arthropoda > Insecta > Coleoptera > Hydrophilidae > Quadriops > Quadriops clusia. The sequence goes on along the minus strand of JAWQRP010002329.1, from coordinate 15,180 downwards.
TCCAAATTTATACTTTCTCAGCCATTCCAAAACAAGATCCTACGAAGAATCAGTATTTTTGTACCTAACTGCAATCCTTTCACAGTAGTGTGCTAGTGTGTGTTCTATACAATGTCACTAGAGAAGTGAGGCGACCAAAACCTTTCTAACCAATAGACTTAGCAACCAGGTTTAAATAGACAATTACCATAAAACCTAAATGTATCATTTTCTTAATAGTGAAGCAATTTTCTCATAGAGAAAACCTTCCATGCTTTTCTTTTGCAATACCAGAAAATGTATTTATTGTTTTCAATATACAAAAATGAAAATAATTTAGAAACAGTATTAATTAGCTCAGTTAACCGTATAAGCAAAGATTATTGAGAATATAGAGATGTCTCACTTTAACGGAGATAACGCAACACACATAAATTTGGTTGCCTATACAATTTTTAAGAGGTTATTTGACCTTGTTAGGGTGGAGACGTCATTAGGCTAAACAACTTTGAACAAAAATACGATTAATTTGCAAAAGTTCGGTTATTTAGCGAACGAGTCGATGTATTAAACTGGTCGACAAGCGTTTAGCATTCAAGGTAAATAAGTAAATACACACAACGAATACTATAAGAGCTACAACCACAAAGGTAAATAAATATGTTATTTGATGGGGCAGATACGGGTTGATTAAACTGGTTACTGGTTATTACGTCACCGTAAATTTCTTGCTACTTAACTTAAGGCTGCGAACAAAAACTATTTTGGAACTCCTGACGTATAGCAAACTTTAAGTGCAGCCAATGTATTTCTTATGGGAACGTATGCAAAACTCTTTTTAACGATACGCGCGTTATGTTTGCACAACTATCCAAGTATTTGGTACCAAATGAAACGTTTAATTCACTCCTACAATATACCGTGGCTTGTTTTTTTTTAAATTTTGTCTTTGATGAAGATATTTAGGCTGATAGTTCATTTGGACTCTGTCTCACGAAGATGATCTATTTTATTTAAAAAAAAAATAGGTCACGACACATTGTAGCTGCAGATTTAACGTGTTATTTGGTGCCAAATAATTTAATATTTGTGCAAAAATAAACCGTCTATCGTTAAGAAGAAAGTAGCATATATCCTCATAAGAAATAAATTGTCCGCACTTAAAATTGCCTATACGTCAGGAGTTCCAAATTTGTTTTCGTTCGCAGCCTTAATAAATTGCACTTTTTAATATTTCTACATGAATTTTGTTGGATTTTCGCCAGAGAAGATTGTTCATGAAAACGTTCTCTGTTCGTCTTGGACCTACCTATCATAGTCCCAACGATTAAAGCCACCCCACTGATGAGTCCCACCCGTCTCTTGAGGTGAAGAGCGTCATTCTCAGTTGCGCCCGGTCCCTCCAGCTGGTCTGCTGGCTCTGCTGAGCCATTCGAGCCCTCATAACCCCCGCCAGCTTCACCGTCGCTGCAACCGTTTCCGTTGCACAGCATCCCGTTGCCAATGCTGCCAACGCGGCTGCCACGCCATTGCAACCCTTCTTTTGGGGACGCATTGTTATTTCCTGGAACAAAAATCGATAAAATTAGCTATCAAATACGTATAAAACAACTATAAAGACACAAGGTTAATACAAATTTAGGGTGCGCTCCAATAATTTGAATAACAAAACTTATTCCTGAGTACTTGTTCAAGTAAATTCGTAATAATTTAAAAATAAAAAAAAACAGTGTCCTAAAAAGTGCAAATCCAGATAACCTAAAACTTGGTAAGTATTTTTTTTGAAATTGCATAACCAGGACAAGGTATAAGTAAGGTCAGTTTTTAAATAATTCCAAAATTTACTCAATAAAACTGATGCTGGCTAACGTTGAACCTGGTCGCGCATTTAAATTTTGGCAAAAGTCTGAAATGACAATAAAATGTATTTCCAGCCAAATGTGAAACTAAATATCGGATACAAGGTGTTTACATGAGACTAAAGCACTGTACTTAAGCCATTTGGCAAACCAACACTTGCACCAATACTAATAAGGATGTATGTTGGATTTATGGCGCCAACGAAAATAATCGTAAATATTTTGGCAACCGACGTAATCCGCGTTGTATTATGCGATTGCAATAAAATGTATACTCCTCATCTCTACAATGCAGAACAAATATGATTTGGACTATAAGAGGGAAGATGTCTCTGAAATCTAACCTTTTACCAGGAACGCGTGCAACATACCGTTTAAACAAACTTTCCTACGTATTCTAACTACCTGGTCCAGAAATATTAGCTTGCTTGTAGCTTTGGAGGAAAGGGCAATCCAATAAGTCTTTGAGGGTATCTAACATATTCTTATCACTACTAGTCACGGATTACAGCACTGAACTGTACGTCCTGGGTATCTCTCGATGCTACACAACTGTGACTGAAAATTGCCCCACTTTCTGTTGGGCAGCAGTATCCAAACAAATCCAAGGCACAACCGTCAAAGTCCAAATATTTCACGCTTTTCCGGTCGTTGACCCGGCGGGCAGCAAGAAAATCCTCCGGGTCCCAAAATTACCACTCGGGAAATTTAAAATATGCGGGAATCGAGCAGATAAGAAATATGTAAGGTCTGCATTATTTGGGGACTGTTGGCCTGTGCCCATCCGCTCAGAAATAGATTGGAATTATTTTCGGTCGGATTGTGCGAGTAGAAGGATTTTTTCTTTGCTTCGGCTATGTCAGGAAAGTCTAACCCGTGGACAAGATTGACGAGCGATTTGGAGGAGCTTTTCACGGTCAAAAGAATTCTTGGCCAAAACTGCAGGCGCAAGGTCGAACTTGTGGACGCAAGCAGAGTCTTGTGATCTGATTTTTTTACATCTGTTCTCTAGTTTCAAACATTTGTCGGGATTACGTCATCCTGGTGCATTGAACAAATATCGCGCGAACTCTAGACCTAAATATTTTGGCAATGGCCTTCCAATCGGTGTTTTTGGCACCTGCGCGTGTTATTGGAACATTACCATATTGTCTGGTTTAATGGATTTCCAGACTACGCAAGAGATGAAAATATAAATATGCATGAATGGATGAATCATGCTATTGGTTATAGTACTCATTCATTATCAAAAAATAAAAAAATAACTTCAATAAACTTGCTTTGAGATTCAGTTATCATTAGAAAAACAACAACACAAACTGGAACTAATTTATTTTTATTATAGTTTGTTTTCAATGTGCTTGTGTGTATTTTTGAGCTTAAATAACCTGTTACCACGAGTTTAATAGAATTTTAACTGTTCATCTCTTCACTACTTCCCTTTCTCCAGAAAAGGGGTTTTAGTCCGCAAAGGATTTATCCAGAAGATATTTCGTAATAGGTAATATTTTATTTACGCCGCGTCGCTCGCACTTATAGAGGGTACGATTACGATTGTACGGCTTTGAGACGAGCTATTTTTAACAAAACTCACGTGGTTTGGGTCCTCTGAACAATTTTAGATTTTGCAAGGCGCCGACTGAACCAGAGGTTCTGCAAAAGTGTTTTTTACTCCGTGACATACAATTTATTAAGCCTTGTTTTTGGGGCACTAAAATATGCGACTCATATTTCTGAAGTCCCGAATGTTGGCTCTGAAACTGAGTCATGTGGTAGCTTCCTCCCGGAGTTAGTGCAATGGAAATCCGACTGGACGCGCGACCTTGCAACGACCTTGCCTCGCTCCGGGCCCGGAGCGAATGAATGTCATGAGTCCTACCCGCTGCAGTATAGAACACAGTAGGGCGGGTAGGAGAGAAGGCGTCTTCTTATTCTGGGGCCTTAGGTCTTGAGGAAACTTCCTTTGCGTAGGCGAGATCGAAATTAATTTAAACAAGTTTGGGAAATCGTCAGTCGAAAGGTTTGGAGGCCATAAATCTTCATTACTTGCTCATGATACCGCGCCTTAAGCATCCTTTTGCCCGAATTAGCCAACATTTTTTCTTCCGTTTTTAGAACAAGAAAATCATTAATTCTTTATGCGATATATACACGTGCATACAGTGTTATTACAATACAGCGTCTCCTACATATTAACTAAACTAAAATTTAGGACGCGTATAATGCCATCTAGACATTAAAAGCAAGTATACATCTCATGATAGGCCAATCAGGCGCACCAGTCTAATTATAACCGTATAAATATTTACGTATGATCTACAATTGTACACTTTATTTCGTTCTATTATTATATTAGCCGAAGTAGGTGCAGTTATTATGACAAAAATCGATCGTTGTTAATAACAAGAATTATTCACACCAATGCGTGTCGTCCATTTTTAGAAAATATGCCACTCAAATACCTATACTCCCCTATAACTGACCATATTTTCTAGTTATTCCATATGTATATCAAACGTTTATGAACACGCAATTGAGACCTAAAATTTCTGAATGGGCAGATCCAAATGAACGACGCCGTATACATCTTGAATGATTCGAATACTATCAATCAATAAATAGGAACGTCTCCGAAAATGAAGTTCAACGACTTGGTTGTAAATATAAACTTATTCTAAATAATTGGAGCGACCAACGCAACGGACGCAACTCGCACTTAAATTAGCTCCAAAGTTATTAGCATGGTGTACAAATTTTGCGCCAAAGTCAGCATCTCACTCGAATTAGAGACTAGAAGTCACATCACTTGATTACTCTTAATTAGAACATCTAATAGACTTGCCTGGTCTCGCCATGAAACGATCGCACAAATTGTAAATGATTCGTCTTTTATTTGCTTAATTGATTGGTATCGCCTTCTGACTTCGTCAACTTTACTGGTTAAAAAAAGAAAAATTCATAATGAATATGAATTGTGCTAAATATTTACCAAGTACCGCATAAATTAGGGGAAGGAGAAAGTTGGAATACATTGAACGTAACAATAGAATTCAATTAAATATGTATTGATGGGGGAGGTTTGAATAACTGAAACCGGTTTAATTAAGGAAATTGGCACGATGGCGTGTGCAAATTGCTAACCAGAACAGAAGAGCGTTAAATTCGGCAATAACATTTTCATTGCTTACAGGCTCATTTCAAGGACTTCAGGGTTTTTGCCATTTTATGACCACCGCATTATTCACCTCTAAATTATATTATGTAGTATTCATTACCGCAATTAATATATTCGGATATATAAACTGACGACCAAAATTAAAGCAAGCGAACAAATATTTCGGTCATTTTCAAAACTCCGAGAAAAATGATCATACAAAAATGTTATGGACATCATTTTCAAGGAAAAAGTCTCTACTTTTTGATTCTGTAAGTTAAAAGTTCTTATTTTAAAAGAAAACCTAATTTTTTATGTGAGAAACGAGAAAGAAAAATTTTTGTTAAAATTTCTCAAAATTTAAACAAGTCCGCGGACTTCAATAATTATTTTCGAGTTATTTCTCCTAATGCCTTTTGTAGTGTGAATATTTCTCTAAGTGTTCCACTTTAATTCATTTTTCTGCGACAATTTTCAACGATGTTATTGGCAATTAAAGAAAAAATCGCACTCTTGACTTTTAACTGTCATACTTCCGATAGTAAAGGGCAATGTGTATTTAGTTTACGGCATAAGAAACCCTATAAAATAATTTATAATGTCATTGAGTTTAGTTTTACGTAAACTGACTTTTCTAGGTGAATTTTGTTCAAAAATGATGCTGAAATTTACGAATTTGAAGGGTTGTACAAAAACTGCCGTCACATCAAGAGCATTAATGATATTATTGCGATGTTTACATTTTTTACAAGTAACAACTATCATTAAAACAAGTTCAAAATTTCAAACGATCAAAAATAGTATTCCTTATGTCCTTGTGTTTTAAAATTGAAATCCGTCGAAATCAGCTAGAAACGAGTGCGGTTGCATGACCAGCGCTCGCTAAGCCAATCCTTATGGGGTACATGTTTTGGTCCGCCTAAGGGATATCCCTGCCATACGCTGTGTGCACATAACCAGCGCTAAATCACGGCCATGCAGTCGCAATAATAAGGTACGCCTAATTTCGACGGACGTCCAATCTTTAAACACAAGGACATAAGGAATACAATTTTTAATCGTTTTGAAATTTTGCACATGTTTGAAGCCCGTGGACTTGTTTAAATTTTGAGAAATTTACAGAAAAATGTTTCTTTCTCGTTTCTCACATAAAAAATGCCTTTCCTTTTAAAATAGAAACTTTTAATTTACAGAATTAAGAAGTAGAGAGCTTTTCCTTGAAAATGATGTGCACAACATTTTCATATGATCACTTTTCTCGGAGGTACACAGTTTTGAAATTGACCGAAATATTTGCTCGCTCGTAGATGTTCCTTTAATTTTGGTGGTCAGTTTATAATTCAGTTACCTAATATAAATTATTTACCGTTACTAATTCATTTATATTATTTAATTACCGAACATAATTCCGTCGTAAACATTTTATCTAGGTAATTAAAATTACTTTCAGAACTTCAATGAGGCGAGAATTAACTGTGCGCCTCCGCCAATTGTGCAAGCATGAAATTACATATTAAGCTACTAAAGGTCAAGTTTACGAAGAATGGTGTTTTGTTTAGAAGTTGGAAGACAAATTGCCTCAGACGAACTCTCAGAGGACGCAAACGAAGCAATAGAAATGCAAAGAGACCTGTCGGAAAATTCGATTGGCATCCGAAAGAATGGGGTCTGTTTGCCAATGTCGCCAGTGATGATAATAAATTGCTTATTTTCGTGATGGCGGCTTTCGGGACTTTCCAATATTAAGAATTTTTTTTTAGCAGCGTTTCCTAGCTTAAAGCGCTTAGAAAACAATCGACAATTTACTGTTTGTACAGCTCTCGTGTAACCTCTTGAATGAAGCTCTTTGTTGGATATAATTTAATGGCTATAAATATTGCGACGTTAATGTACATGTTGTTGACATTCAGGTGAAGAAAATGAAACGTAATTACAAACAACGTAAACAACCACTAATCTTGTTAGGTTGAACGGTGATAAACTTTACGTATCAATAAGCTGAAGGAGCAGCACAGCGAATTTAAAATAGACCTTTCTGATTACCGTTCATATATTTGGGGCTTGAAAGGAATTTTGCGTGTGTCGCTCGATTTCCCTCTTTAGGATAGCGTGTCTCAAAATGTAGATAGAAGGTGTTTGCGTCATGTTCTGAATTGAAACTGCTGCACTTAGCTTTAATGCCTTTCGAGCATTACTTGAGATTGATTAAAAGGAAAGTTTAAAGAATGTTGCGGGGCGTAGTTTCGCTGTTAGGGGGTTTATTTGTATTAATGGAATTTTATTTTCGTATTCCTTGCCAAGGGATGAAATTTAAATATGCAATTTGTCGAGGGCGCGGCGTTAATTTGTTCCGGAACGTTTTCCAGGGTTTTGAAATTAATTTAAATTTCCTTATAATACAACACTCCGAAGTGCCAAGGAGATTAAAGTTGTTTGCGTTTCAGGCGTGTTTTGTTGCTTGTTTTTAACTATCCTTTTGATAATAGGGAATAAATAAAAGCGAAAATAAACTTGGCGCGCGACTGGTACTATTCTAATCACGCCGTGGTATTTCAGATCATTTGAATACCTTCAGCTTGTAAAAAATTGGACAATACGAGGAACACTGCCAAATGTAGGTACCAATCTACGTTCGTTCAGGGTTATAACGAATGTTTATCTTACGGAGAGGTAAACGGTGTAGATGTGATTTCTACGCATGAAACCAATTAGTAATACCAAGCTCGAAGTTAGTCAATTGATAAGATTATTATTGGATTACCGCAGCATATTCAGTTAGTACATATAGTAAAACGTATTCATAATAAGTGTGCATGTATTTTTACACCATGGCCAAGGCCGCAGCCATTACATACAAATTTATTGCTTGCGAGCAAAGCAATAAATTCGCAATCAGTTACATACACAACGTGTTCACAGTGCATGTATGTAACTGGACACACATGAGTGTAATAACAAAGTAAATTTTTGCGTGTACAATATGGTGGTCTTCATGAGAAAATTTTGATTTCTCAGGGCCACTCTTTTGCAATCTTACATTAGACGATCGGTTTGCTTACGTGAGAATTATAGGCAATAAATTGAAGTAATCGTAAGTGGATATTACTTTTTTTTGCCTGAGCAATGATTAAAATTGCCCAGAAAAAATAATAAAATGAATGTACCTACTTTGAGAAAAACAAAAAGATATTTTATCAATTCAGCCATGCCGCAGCTAGACGATCGAGTAAAAAGCACGTGAATAAATTATTTGTCGGTTTCCCGCGCTGAAAGTGTCAAATGATCGTGATTTAGGCTTAAGCTATTATAAGAATGTGTGCAGTTGAAATTAGAGCGGCTTCGGCGCCGCGATGCGCAGGTCGGCGTCCAGACGCCGCTTTTCCCGCCCGACGCTCTCAAGCCGATCAATGCCGCACGAGGTTCAAACCTCGTAAAGCGCCGCTCTATTCGAATTTGCAGAAATACATCATTGTAATAGCACCATGTGCTATTGCGCAATATTTTCAGTTGTAGTATGCGCGAAGTAAACTTGAATGAAAAAGATACAACCGTGCCTAAACATTAGCGAACAATAATAAACTATGCAGTATGAATTGGGAATTGATGAAATTTCATTACTTTTTCTCGGCAACCTTGCCCAACAATCTTTGGTTTAAGTCTGGGTCGTGATGGGTTAACCTTCGTTTGACCTAATGTTTTAGGATCTGGATGTACAACAAGTGCAAGCTGTTATTCAGTTTCAACATTTCAGCAATTTCGCCATTTTCAATTGAATCTTTCCTGTTTCTGCATTGCAATTTTGTAGTACAGGAAATGATCATATCATCAAAATGCATTTTTAAATTTCATTTCATTTCATCGTAAAAAATAAAAGTTGCAGTAGTAATAAATACAATTAACATCTTTTGAGGGGACAGGAAATTTATATAAATTTTTAATTTAATAGATTCTCTGTTCAAATTTACACTCGTTAATATTCTAACAAAGCTATAAATATCGAATCGTTACATAACAATTTGTGCATTGACAACATCTCTCTTAGTTTACATAGCTGTTAGCGCTTCAAGTAAGTACTAATATGTACAAACAAAAAGTTCTAATGTTTTAATTTGATTACGATATAGAATTAAATAGGAACATAAATGCGGAACCCATACATTAAAGTTGAGATTTTCGAGGAAAACATGAAACATGACCTCTAATAACGAAACCGGCAACATGTTATCGCTTATGAACTAACGTGCACATAGGCACACCCCGCACCCGGAGCATGTTGTACCATTTTCCCGGATTTATCACATAACGCGACATTTTTTCGGCTCGTTTGAAGGAAAAGTGTGCAGACCTTACCGGAAATAATGTGTTTTCCGTTGCAGTATTCATCGTTATACATGTCTTTCCAAACGGATGGTATGTTTGACGGACTTGTACCTTTGATATCATGACACTTACTGAACAGACCCGGTTTATGCAGACCGCCTAAGTCCCCGCCGCGGCAGCGCCCTCTAGGCGTCGTCCTCGGCGTCGCTCGAACCGCCGCTTGTTTCGCCGCTAGTCATTTGTTTCGCCGCTCAGAGCGTCTCGTTGGATCGCCACAGCCTTGCGCTGAATCCGAACTTTATTATTGGAAAAAACGTACGTGCTGTTGAGCATGCGGAAGGATAATTTGGTTCTCGACTTGGATTTTTATAATCAATCTAAAATGACACACGAAGCGCAAATCTCTACCGCAAATATTCTAACAACGGAATACTATGCGAATTAATCCGAATTTTGCGAACGACATACCCACGTATAAGTCCGCACCTATATCTCTGGTTAACCGAGACACTGGAAACTTTTTTCAATTTCATTAGCACAAAGTCGATAATTTCCCCTGGGTTTATTGTTTATACTGAATAATATTTATTTATACCTAGTCGGTGAATAATATTTATTTATAACATTCTTGGTATTGTTTGACATTGGACAAATTTTCCTCTAGCGCTTACGTAAAACGTACATTTTCCGGAATAGCTGTACGACAATACACGGTCAAAATCCATTTTCTACTAAACAGCAAAAAAACAATTACTTAACGGGTAGACTAGGTTTGATTACATAAAAATGTATTTGTATGCATAGTATGTTCTTTGTAGACCTGCGAGAAATCGATGAAAACCTCTATAGAACCGCCCGCCTTATTTTCCCAATATTTTCAGACTACCATCTATTTCCTTAATAACTTTAAAAGGTCAAAGATTTTATGCGGCTAGTGACACAGTTGGTACGAGAAATTCTGGTATAAAGGCTTTTAATTTCCAAATTTGTTCATATGTTTCGGAAATTCTTCGAAAAACGTTGAAACCTTACCTTTAATGTATTTCTTGTATTTGTTGTCTACAGATCATTGCAATATATTAGTAAATTATTATTTACATCGTTTAAACTACGTATTTTACAAAATATGGATGAAATGACCTTCAATTTCTTTATTTAAGTTTATTGTACTTAGCATCATATTATTTATTGTTATGCAATAAAAAGCAGACAGAATGGATATTATTATGTATACCTAAAAACTTCTATAGCAAACGGTAAGATAATTTTAGAATCATTACGTCTGTACTATACAATTTACTCCTTATGCATTATTGGTTAGAATCGTTTTGTATAACAAAATGTGACGCATAATTATGGGTATCCCACAGCAGCTATAATATTTAAATTTGTGCACGTATAACAATGATTATAGCTTGCGCAAAATCCAAAACATTGATCGCTGAGTTTTCTGATCTGCAATTTAATAAACAAACCAAACCTACACATCTCCGTAGCACCGAGGGAAAGCTGTTATGTAAAACATTTCCACTTGGGCACTTGTCGAAGAGATGTCGCAGATCTTGACTGCAAGGAAAAAAGGTCCTGTTTAAGTAATTTAAAAAAGAGGAGTTTTTCAGTATTACAGGGACATTGGTGATCGCGAATGGTACGTATAATAATTTTCGATATTTTCATGGATATGGGAAATCGTGAGGAGCGAATGGCTTGAATGTGCGACCTCGCAGATTTAGCTTTGCTGCGATTTTACAACGAGGTTTTGGATTTCAGATTCCACGAATATTGCTATGTCTATGCAAATTTCATACGACTGGCGGGACGTACATATTATTATTGAACAGTGCAATATCAATATTTCTTGTATTACTTCTCTGAATAGGAACGACAAAAATCACACACCGAAAGTAAAAACATAAAAAATATATATCCACGTGAAATAATTAAACCTAAAATAAGCATTCCTCATAAGTTCCAGAAATATAACTATGTAATAAATTTGCTTTTATATCTTACTGTAAAAATACCCAAATAATAAACAAGAAGTCGTTATAAAGTTCTGCCCATAAAACCGATTGTGAGATAAACTCACAATTTAAGAAATGCTCGAAGGTAACATTTATTGACCCAAATATGCCGACCTAACTACCCTGTTTACTAGTACACTCAGCAAACTAAATCAAATTGGAAACACATTCTGGTGTAACTCCTGGGCTTTAAATTTTACAAATGTTACATAAATGTGTCTCTAATATGATTCACTAAAACAAAAACAAAATATTTCTTTTGAAAAGTAATATTCTTTTTATTTCAATATTATTTTGTATTTTAATAAAAAACCTTGACTACTTATCTTTACATGCTAGTAACACTTTCTTTAGACCTTGATATCCCTATTTCCCCAACTCTATTTTTATCCTCCACGTACGAGTACTTGTAAGCCAGATAAATAAAGAAGAATACAGTCGCCAAATTAATGGAAGCGTACAGAAAAACCATTTGAGACATCCTTGGCAATTTGATGCTCCATTCCAAGACTCCTATCAAAGAAGCTCCTAGCCCAGCCGTGAAGTAAAATGCCGCTGTCCCACAGCCCTTCATACTAACTGGAGCTTGAGTATAAAGAATTTCTTGATAGGCCACATTGAAGAAAATCTCAGCCAAAACCGTTATAACATACTGCGGAAGCATCCAAACTATATGAACTTCATTTGAGGGGTGTAATTCGACTAACTTTGCTTCGTACGAGCCACTCACCGTTTCTTTAACAAAATTTATGTAAATACCACCCATTTTTAACTTTAAAGTCGTTATCACCTCTTCTTCTACTAATAATTCATACACCCCTTCCGCCATTTCTTTGTTGTTCATGTCAGTAACTTCTATTGACTTTAGTCTATAATAAACAATATTGACCTTATTTTGAGCAATCAAAATCGTCCTAACGATAGGTACCCTTCCTTCATTAAACGTCCTGAATTTTTCCTCCAGAGGCACTAATTCACCATTACTATTAAATAAGTACCCTTGAAGCTTTTGTTCTTCTAATTCCATACTAATATTCTTTTTAATTCCACCACATGTTTCGAACTCTAAAGGAACAGTGACAGAATCTTCATTCAATTTTATAGCATAATCTTTCCAAAAATTCATTTCTTCAATATCTATAGGTTTGCTATCGAATAAGGTGTCGGAAGGATCTTGTAGTTTTAAGCTACAATTCATAGCATTGTATATTCTGAGTTGAGCTTCTCCAGGAATAGGTTCGGGATGCAATGAACCCTCAATCTTTAACCAAATAATTCCGCTTACATACCATCCTACAGAGTACAGAGTTATCCCAAAACCAATCCGCTTCAATTTACTGAATAAATTTCTTTTGTCCAAAAACGGAAATATAACATATGTGAAAAGTGGGATTAGAAAAACACACAGCACTTGATTGGTAATCATAATTTGGTCAGCGTTAATAATAAAAAATCCCAAGTCCCTGTCCATGTTGTTCGCTTGAAAAATCCAAGTCGTATACTCTTGTGCGATAATCATGTGGAGAAATGTCATAGGAAACAACATCACCAGAACTTTCAGTCTCTTAATATCGTCAATAACACTCTTGGGAAATTTAGTTTCGGCGAAATCTAACCAATGCTCTTTCTTAATTCCTTTCGACTTGCGCTTCTGCTTAAGAGCTTCATAAAAAGCACTGAAGACTGTACCAAAAACGTTCTTCTTCTCCGGAGGAGACTTTTTAAACATTTTAGAGCAAACGACCAAGAATATCGCTTGAATCAGAAAGTTGAAGGCCGCACCGCTTAACGGCAAAGGGTAACAATCCTCTCTTCCAAAGCAAGACAAGTTTGTTCGGAGGAAAGGACCGAAAAATGTTCCCAAAAGCGCTCCAATATTCATCCCCCAGTAACTTATGAAAAAATATTTTGTTAGTTGTTTAGATTGCTCGGGCAAAATGAATTGGTCACCCATTAATGGCGTCTGGGCTGTGACGCAAAAGGCGTACAAAACAGGACTCACAACGAAGGAAACGCAGATTAATGTAAATGTTGGTAAAGTAGGATGAACAGCTGCAACCACAGGTGCTATCAGAAAAATTGGAACTATCGCGAAACAAAAGATTAGGGATTGCTTGTAGTACCCTAGATAAGAATCTACCAACATTGCAGCCAAGGGGTAGCAAAGGGCGCCAAGTATTTGAGGGGAGTGATAAACTTGTTTTACAGATGCTATAGATTTACCAACGAAATCGATTAAAAATAAGGTAAAAAGGGGAGCACGCATGTTCCCCAAAAATGTAGCCACACTATAGACTACAATCCAGATGATTATCACTTTGGGAAATCCCGGTTGTTGACCTTCCTCTTGCTTTGCTTCAGTTTCAGTTTTTCCTCCTTGTTGTGCCATTTTTGGTAATTATGTGACTGCGTCGCTCTTAAATTCAATCCCTTCGACACCAGTTTTTTTTTTAAACGAGCTTATAAAACACTTTTGTTGAACGTTTTATCTTTGACTGAAATTTAGTTGTAGATACAAAAATAAACAAATGCCATAAACATCTTGGGTAAACAAAAACGGTTTTCCATATTATTTTGTTTCTAAAAATGCACTTTTTTATTATTTTTGTCAAAAATTTATGTTTGCATTCTTACCTCTTCTAAGAACTGCCTGCTTCTAGTATAAGAAATATTTTTCCATAAAACTAATCTCGGAGTCAAGTTTGCAATGGAACGCCTTTGTGTAGATTTGCGGAACTTTTCTCAAATCAAACCTGTCCTCCTTTCCAATTGAGGATTGTTATCCTTTGCCATTATTGACTATTTACTTCTAATATTATTCTTACTTGATGACTGTTTTCCCCGTAATTACATTTGTCACAGACTAATTTCGATTTACAGCTTCTTGACTAAATTTGATGTTTTCAGATTATTATGACGTTGCCATGATGACTCTAGTTTTTGTAGTGTATGTGAAATTAAAAAGTATTTTAATTCTTTGTCATTGTTTTTGTTATTAGAAGCGCGCGTTGTAAAACTTAAATGGCCATCTTGAGAGCGAGGAATGTGGCACGGAAAAAGTTAAAAATGCATAAGTAAGCAGTAAAATCTGCATATGACGTCTATTTCAGCGTAAAACGGGAAGGTCTCAATTCTAACCCGCCATTAACTGCATCTTTTATGGCTTTTTTTTGGGAGACGTTCTTTTTTCGAATAGATTGCATCTTAAATATCATCGCGTCGCGAGAAGTAGGGAATAAGGGGCAAAGGAAGCATTCGCAATTAGATTGTCTTAATGTTGGCCTTATGTTTCTGCAGAATACAGCATAAAAATCATAGCTCGAGCTGCACAAAAGCGTAAGTGGATGATAGTATATTGGACATGAAGTCGCTGCTTTCACTTTCAAAAGGATACGTTACTCCGAAAAAACTACAGACATATCGATTTTTAATTTTCTTATAAGAAGGATGTGTAGGGAGAGTGCTGAGAGAGAAAAGAAACTAGTTTTGTATTGAAGGAAGCGTTTTTCTTTGTAATGTGGATAAATACGTCCTGCAGCTAAGGAAGCCTTTATAAAGTTCTTGATTCTGCTGTTTCAAAAGCTTCAAAGGCAACAATTAACTTTATACTTATTTGGTTTTATTAGCTTCTAAACTTGATTGTGTAAGTGATTCAAATATAGATAATTTATTTGGGTGAAGACAGCAACGGTTTCCAGCAACGGTTTGCCAGGGTGTGTATTACCGACACCTTTATAGGGATACTGCATTAGTTCGTAATTTTCATAAGAAAACTGACATGTTATTGAATAATTCAACTAAAATAATGAAAATGCCTTGGATAATTTTCAAAATACTGGCGAAA
>JAWQRP010002328.1:0-15882 GCA_033557875.1 Quadriops clusia | reverse complement strand
TTATTTCGTTGCTTTTTAATTTGTTGATGCTAGTACTTACATTCTCCCTTACAAAACTCATTGATGTTCTTTAAAATGCGACTTTTTCATAGTGGCGCAACCATCAACGCACATTCACCATAGAAATTGCACTCCTTAAAATGGGAAAATTACCGACGGTCGGACGGACGAACGTACGTACGTATGTACGTACGTTACAACGGCAATTATGTTTGTTGATTACTATTTAATTAAAGTTAACATTAGTAATAGAGTAAAAAAATTATAGAGTCTTTTATCTCTAATCGTCGTTTGAAACATATCTTGCAGCTCGCCTCTTAATATACATTTCAAGGAAAACGCCTCAAAGTTCTTGTGCATGAAATGTTTTCCACAAGAATATGTTTGAAATCTGAAAGCGAGCGATCACATATGCTGGAGATGTTCAAAACTTGTTTTCTAGACTTCCTACTATTTCTACGAATTTCGCTACTTGCGTCATGATACACCACACGGAATTATGTATTAGTTCCGCGAATACAATTTCCTGTCTGTTTCCTCCAGACACAAAAACCTTATCTTAAAGACTTACGTTCTGTACGTAAGAGTATGAATATTAAGGACTCGTCTCATGTAATTTTTATATTCCGCAACTTAATTTTTATATCGTTAAACAACCCCTTCTCAAGGAGCAAACTTCTTTTGTTTACAACTCAACTACTAGATGAAACTACAGTAGTTTTCATCATACCTTAAGCACTTATTAATGTACTTGAAATTAATCAGAAGAAAGTGTTCTCCCCAATTCTCCTCTCTTCTCCAACTAGATTGATCCTCAAGTTTAGGCGCCCTGTTGCTGAAAGGGAAAAAGTGAAGCGAGGATCAAGTATTCCCGACGAATCAAGTATTCGGAGGATTCCATTAGCAATTGTTAGTTCCATAGTTCAATATTTGATTGGAACTAGGTCATAAATTTCACGGATAGATCCGCCATTCATCTGCCGCCTGCTCGATCCGATGAAAGTGGTGTACTATGAAAATGTAAATGTTGATTCGCAAAATTGCTGATGCAGTTATACGGAATTTTAATTAAAAGAATGAAATTTGGATGAACCACGCCATTACGAGCGCATCCTACTAGATTCATGCGGATTCAATATTCAGCAACATTGTTCCGGAAAATGCGAAAATCTCCATTATTAAAAGCGGACTAATTTATTGATCTGATCTGTTGTTCTGCAACTTCATCATTAACGAGTGCAATTGCATACTTCTCACCCTACTGAAGTCCACGGCGAATCTCGATTTAAAGTGATAAGGGGTCGTCAGCGGGCCCTCTGCGTCTAATTTAGAAAGTAGAATAAAACTCGATGGCAATCGCGAGCGTGTTTATATTTTTAAAAGTCGTGACCAGCATTATGCGTCGTTTCGCGAACGTAAAACGAAATGAAAATTACTGCGATAAGACAAAAATTTGAGTTTTGGGCCAGAGGGAGGCGTTGCGCGTGTAAAAGTTTACAACTCCGAGTTATTTTTAATTGCACTCGACAGCTGAATTTTAAACTCGAGGTAACGACGATACAATTTGTTACGTAACAAGTAGCCCTCTAGGCGGTGACGCCTATACTTTAATTTTACACTCTCATAGCCATAACTACAAAGTATGTAAGTATGTAATTACATTTACTTATTACATTTTATTATCTGCATGATTGTCTCGATTACATTTCAGCAAACATGACGAAAATATAATAAAGGACTTATTAAAGCTATCTCGTTATTCTATCAGCTTGTACTTAATTACATACATCACAAAAAGTATATTTTTAATTAAAAAGCATCTAAACCATTTTTTGCAAAGCAAGCAATTACAATATACACCAGCGAGCGGCACAATTATACGAAGTCATCGAGATAAGGAAGCAATTATGGAACAATAAAGTCTATAACTGAGAACGCAACATTAAATGAAGGTAGTCTCGTCACAAAATGCAGAATTCAGGCAGTAATTGATGGTCGCATTACAACTTGAAAATTGTGTTTAGACTTCATTAACTTTGAAATAAGAAATTGTAGAAGCGAATTTAACGGCGCATTAATTCCTTTCCATTTAGAGCCCGAACAGAATCAATTATTTTTTGTGAATTAATTATTTTTACGTTTGCTTAAATAATGTATTTGCTGTTGGCGGTGCAATTCTTCAAACTTCAGCTCGGCCGACTTTTTAATGAATTTCTAAAATATAGCCTATTCGCCCCTTTCCTACTCCTCGTTCACCTAAGGCCAGTTTCAGGATTTCGCCATTAAAAATACATCCACTTTGGGAAACCTTAGCGGGTAATGTATTCATTTAATTAATCTGCATAAACTTTAAGGGGATTAAAGCGTGGCGCGGAAAAAGTTCGAAACATGCAAATAAAAATTTCCACTGAATTCCTCGACCGCATCCCTTTTCGAATCATGTTATCTTCGGAGACTGAACGCCAATTTTAATATCGCCCAGACGGGCGAGCCAACCGTTCTCCCTCATTTGCGATTCTCTTGCACATCATTGCCCGCGGTTTCTTTGTTCCCGAAATTGAAACTCTTCAGCGGACGGTGCTGGCCCCCACATACGCCCGACCACCCTTGCCCTAATTCGGTTTTCCCCGAGAACGCCGTGCCAACCCTTCGGGCACTAAGTCACTAAGAGTGCTTTTGTTGCTTTGAGGTTGGTAGACATGAGATGGACACAGAGGGTGCTCTGGAAAACGACCTCTATTGATGGTTGTTTTTAACAATGTGGACGCTTATTTTTCGGGCCTTCTTTAACTTTATTTTATTTTTATGTATAATTTACCAAGCTATACAAAATCTTCTTATAATTAATAATCTTCATTTTTGTTCTAAATAAACAAATGTAAATAAAATGAAAATGAAATTATGGTTTATTGTATCAAGGTTATGTTAATAAATTACTTGTATGAATTAATTACATACAACAAATTATTTTTTGTTGGAAATGGTAGATTTAAAATTCTGAAGTGGAAATGCCTATTTTACTATTAATAACTTTAAATCAAATACATCAAGTATACGAAGACTGGTATAAAATTGTAAGTTACATATTTATGAAAAATATTTATAAATCTGTAAATGCTTGCAACAAAAATATAAAATACTTAATTACAATTCGCTAACGTGCAAAGAATCACAACAATCCCATTATCTTTCTTAAAACAAATAGTTTCATTTTCTGGAATGTGAAGTCATTCTTAACAGAATTTTTCATCAAAATAAATGGCCCGCTAATAAGAAATGTACATACATAATCCTAGCATATGATAACGCAAGTGTTATCGCACAGATATATGTGGTATTCAGTTAAACGGCTCGTTAAAATTAATTTGGTATTTTTATTTCAGTAGCAAAGCGCATTTTTATTATTTTTTAAATATTGAAAGTCAAAAAATCCGTACAAGAGGTGTTATTGGGCATCGTCCTGTTCGAACTGTATTTACTGTTTTAATATCTCACCCCCAGCGGCGCACACAGCGGGGACAGCGAAGAAACGTGACACCCTGCAACGAAGCGTTGCGTTTTATTTGTTTTAAAACTCGAAATCTTGTTTGTCAAGCGAAACTTTCTCTGCAACAAAGCGCTCTAAGGCGAACGTCTGCAGACTCCGCAAGTTTTCCCAGTGCGAGATTTTTTACATTGCTCGCATTATGAATATTTCAGGGCGTTTTCACTTTCCAATCTTCTCTGTGAGGCGAGATTTCTGCAACAAGACTAGTCTCATCGATTGCCGGCGAAAGTTTTTACTTTCCTCGCAGACGAACTCGATGAAAGCACTGATAGAAGTTTGATTATGTAATGTTTACTTTTTATATCGGATTTTATTGATCTGCCCTTGAATATAAGCTCGTTATCGTGAAAACGTATGTTTGGTTGTCTAAATTGTAAAAATACTAACGCGAGTACATTTTAGAACTATCTAAAAAACAGTTCTAATCTATTAAGTGAAAAGCTAGAAATTGATTTATATAGGTTAGTGTAATAATTAAGGTCACATTATCCATTGAGACATTTAAGGTCAAGGAACAGAACTCTATAAGCACTTAAAAACTTTCATTTTATAACTCTTGTAAAGCTCATGTAGAAGTCGAATATTATCCTGTGAATTTTATATTAAAATGTCTGTTATTGATGTAACTACAGTTCTTTAATGCTATTGTTGTCATCTAGGTTGTATATACACACTAAAAAAAATTACTACACTGAGTGGTGGCAACACCACCATTCACTGTAGTTCTGAAACATCGTAGTATAGTAATGAACATATTAGAAACTGTTACATCATTCACACAACACATAAGGAAACAAGACACATTATATAAAACACAACATCTAAAAACATTGACAGCAAATATTCTTATATGTACACTATGTAAAAAATAACAAGCAATCTATCGATGTGAAGAATGTTTAAAGCTTTCGGCTAAACAAAGGCGAGATCAAGCAAGAAAGTTTGAACATTTGATTCAAATGTTCACGAACAGGACATGAAAGTAAGGACTGTAAAGGGGGATCCTGCCGCAAATGCAATAAAAAACATAACACTCTCCTTCATTTAGAAAATGATCGTCTTAGTAACAACACTCATACTGATACAACTGCATTTAAAGCAAGTTGTGTTAACAATACTTAAGTGTTATTGGCAACGGCAAATGTCAAAATATAAGATTCCACTGGAAAATATCACAATTTTACAGCAATGCTAAATAGCGGGTCTCAATCAAATTTCATTGCTCAGAATTTATTCAACAAGTTTGACATTAATAAAACATCCAAGAAAATATCAATTTTAGGAATCATTTCTATATTATCGCAACTAAATTATGAATGTAATGTTCATATAAAATCGCAAATGAACAAATTTCAAGTAAACATGCCATGCTTCATAATTAAGACCACATTGTTTCAACAAATTTCAATGTCGCATCTTTAAATATTCCAGAAAATATTCAGTTAACAAACGTCAAATTTAATCAACCCACACAAATTGATTTATTGATAGGAGGAGCCATATTTTGGGATCTATTAAGAGATGGAAATATTCAATTAGGAAAGAATAAACCAATAGTACAAAATACCGCTCTTGGGTGGATCGGAAAATATTCAACAAAAACCATTACAAACTACAAGGTGTCACTTTGCTAAACAAAACAAAGGACTAGAAAATCTTGAAGAGCTAGGCAAACAAATGTTATCATATGATGACCAATCATGTGAACATACGTTCAAGAAAACAACAATTAGAAGTGAACAAGGAAGATTTGTGGTATCCACACCATTTAAATATTCAGCAAATATGTTTGGAAACTCCACGAAATCAGCAGATTTAATTCTTTGGAGAAGAAGTTACAACATAACAAGTTAAGGCAGCAATATATTCAATTTATGAATGAATATCAAGAATTAGGACAAATGGTCAAAACAGAAGACAATTATAACAATCAAGAACACTATTTTTGTCACATCATAGTGAGATAAGAGAAGAAAGTCCCACAACAAAACTGAGGGTAGTATTTGATGGATCGGCAACCACACGTAATGGTGTATCATTAAATGATTTGCAATATGCAAGATCTAATTTACAACAAATTTTGGTACCTATAGACAAAATGAATTCTAATAGACTTCAAACATTCGTGATAAAAAGAGTTTCACCAATACAGCAATTAACAAATACCATGTAATCATGTCAGAACAGAAAACAATCCAACTGATCTCATTTCAAGAGGTATTGGATATAAGTGATTTAGCTAAACAAACACTAGTGGCATGGGCCAGCACTTCTCTCATTATTAGAATCAGAATGGCCAAAGGAAGTACCTATCCCAACTCAAGATACCAGAGCTGAAGAAATCCTGTCAGGTATATAAGATTGAGATATCACATTAAGATTTTCTTTACTCATGATGATGTATTGAACCACGGTAGAGTGTTATAGACTATTAACACATATATGTGCTATTAATACATAACTGCAGAAGTAATTGTAAGCTATCAGAAAATTGTCCAAGAATTAAATTTCACGTAAAATCAACTGATCAAAGTTTCTCAAGGTTTATTAGAATTAGAACTTAAAAACATTGTTTCCGTTTGTTGATGATAATAATATTATGAAGGTAGAGGAGAGATTAGAATTATCTTATAATACTAAACATCGCTTTAGTAAACTCATAATGCAACATTTGCACAATATATTATTACATCCAGACAGAGATATTGAATAATGGAAAAAAATTAGCCCAGAAAGTTACACGAGAATGCATTTCTTGTTTTAAGGGCATCCTACAAAATATTCAACGAAAAATGTGAAATTTAGTTGAATGCAGATTGCCACTAATGTCACACAGGCGCAGACTATGCAGGTCGTTTCGTATTAAAAGAAAAATACGGTCGCGGAACTAAAACGTTCAAGTGTTATGTTTGTGTATTTATTTGTATATCGACAAAGGCCGTGGATTTAGAACCAGTCACCAACTTACCCATAAACTCATTTATTGCTCTTTTTAAACGCTTCATTACCATGATAGTAACGCCAACTAATTTATATTCAGACAACGATAGTACATACATAAAACCTAGTAAAGATTTGGCAGATCTTGGGCACTTTCTAAATTATGAAAATAAACCATTTTACAATCATACAACTAATATGGGTGTTAAGTGGCATTTCATGCCACCACGTTCACCAAATTTTAATGATTTATGGAAGACATGCTTGAATAATTTTGTAAATCAATGATAGATTTTATACTTTACTTTTTCTTTGACTTTTTTTACATTACCTTTATTTACATGACATTACATGTTGACTTGATATACTTAATATTTAAAACCTAACAGAATGCTGTAAGTAAGTTTACTATACGGTAAAAGTTATAAATAAACATGCTAGCTAAAGAGAATAATCTTTACCCCGTGCAGGTAATTAAAACCCCCAATAAAGTAAAAATACAATATGAATAAGTAATTTTACTTAAAGTTTAAAGTAGAATAACAGTTTGCGTACATTAAGAATTCAATAAAGCAAATTTACCACAACAAGAACATACACTCAATCAAAATTTTACTAAATAAATAGGATGTCCTTGCAATAAGTATATTTCTTGCGGTACAAGTTTCAGTCCAACCCCCGGACCATCATCAGGCGCTGCAACGACGATCAAAAATAAGTAAAATTTTAAGTATTTCCAAAGTTTAAATTGAATTGTCAAAATTTTACTTATTCTAAATCGTCGTTTCAGTGCCTGATGAAGGTTTGAGGTCCGGACCGAAACTTATAGAGCGAGAAATATACCTATTGCAAGAACTCTTATACTGACTCTTAATTATTTAATTATTACCTTGCTGGGAAACCCATATCATTAAAATTTTACTACACTGATTCGAGGCAATTATGTTGCCACCATCCGATGTAGTTAAATATAGTACAAAGTAGTATTAAAGGTGAAATGAAGAAATTGGATACATGAAGAGAGGGTTTTAAACAAATTTAAGTATCAAATAAGTAAAAATACGAGATACAAAGAACACAAAGTTCACAAACTTAACAGAAAATAGAATATTAAATTAATACATGTATAAGAGAGAATTTTACCTGTGTCAAAAGGCTTTTAAGCGTTGAAGACAAGAGACATAAACAGTGTATAATATGTTAAAACCATTATTAAATTATGAAATTTAAAGAGCCAGCAGTTATGTACCGTACAGGTGTGGAAGAGAGTGCAAAATGACGATTGAACAAATTAGAATAAAATTTTTTGTAGAGACACCAACCAACAACATACGCTGTGGTCCAAATGTGAAGTTTTTAAAGAAAAATCAAATAAATCGGATATCGAAAATGTTGGCAATCCACCCTACATGTATATAGTTGGTAGGTTTCTCCTCACAATCAAATGTAATAATAAAAATAAAAGTAGAAAACTAATTAAAAATATAACAAGATATATGTGTATACAATAAAAAAGTCCTTAATAAGAAATTTGAGTAGAAGCAAATAACAATGTAACAGAATATGAAAGAAATAAACTGACGTGTTTAAATTAGTGTGAATAGTGGATCAACCTTTGGGTGACATTGAACATTGAGACAATTAGAGTTGTTAGTAGTAAGCTCTCTATGTATTTCCGTTGACTCTATCAATATCAAGAAAATTGACCTTGAAATGTTTTTCTATTTCCATTGTGAAAGTGATGTTGGTAAGTAGACTATTGATATAGGTTAAGAATTCTTCAGCTAAAGACCTGGGACCCTCCCAGACGCACAAGATGCCATCAACATATCTACCCCAATATTTTACACTCTCCGTGTAACAGCAATGTAGGTTTAAAACAATATCCTCAATATAATCCATGAAAATATTAGCCAGCAGTGGCGATAAAGAACTACCCATGGGTAAACCATCATTCATTTTGCAAAATTTCTGATCAAACAGGAAGAAGTCCTGCTCCAAAACAACGCTAAGAATATCGCAAATGCTGTCCAAATGTTCCTGAGATATACTGGTTTGTTTTAATTTATTGTCTATAAGAAGAAGTGTTTCATACTTTGGGACATTAGTGTATAAATTATTGGTATCAAACGAGATAAGAAGTTGTTAATTATTTGCTTTTATGTTTTCTGGAATTTTCCATAATTCAACTAAGTTTTTTATGGAATGTGGTGATCCATAGTCTGGAATGTAAGAGAAGTTCTTTGATATTTTTTGTGTCAAAATTTGAGCTGGAGTATTATTAAAGGTCACTATAGATCTAATAAGATTATTGGGTTTGTGAAGTTTAATTGACAGATTAATTTTGGAATTTCAGGGTTCATCAGTATTATACTAGTGGTTAGGGAGATATCAAAGAGTTCAAACAATGTATTTTTATGTTCATTAATAGCAAGTTTCTATTTATTAATATATTTAGTTAGGGTTCTTATTGACCATTAGTGTAGGCAAAGTCTAAAGTTTTATGAATATAATCTTGTTTAGGTAAAATAACAAGACCTGCATTTTTATCTGCAAGTGTAACTATAGTTTCATTAGTAGTAATCTTATGTTTTATTGAATTAACAGTTTTGTGTATGTTGGCAGCCTTATGGTTAATTTTTGCTATTATGAGTTGATGGTTTTGTTCACATTGGGTCCTTATATTTAGGTTCATGATACATAATAAGGTCCAGTTATCGCGAGATCCTTAAGTTACTTTTATCTAATTTCATTATTATATATATGTTAGCAATCATAATACAGTGAGGTATGCAGGGTTGCCTATTCTCTGTCGGAATGGCTCTCGGCTGGTGAGTTGGCAGCACTGCCTGGCCGGGCAGACCCCGCCTGAGAGGCGACTGTGACGGTGTGCAATATTTTTGAGTTATTTATTAACAAAGTGATTCGAACGATTAAATATATATATACTAAATTTAGGCTGAATTTATGTCCTTTATTTAAAATTTCTTCCTCGTCCTTTGTGAATGTGATGTCGGTTAAATTTTTGTACCGTGGATTAATTTTTTCTTCTTGTATGTATTGATTAGGAGTGCTGAAAAAGATATTTCTCAGTTTATTAAGTTTCCCTAAGTGTGTGGTCATGATCTTAGTTTTATGGAAATTAATGCATGCATGTATTTGTTTAATGGGCCGATTCTGAAACGCTGTGTAGCCTTGCAGCGCTGTATCTTGACGAGGATACAGCGCTGTATGAAAATAGCAATTCTGAAACAGAATACTACCACTGTACGGCTTCCAGAGGCTCTGTAACTTTCCGCCTTGCTTATTAGTTGACGGAACGGCTACAGCGCAGAGTCGTTTATACGTTCTTATGACAGTTTGCGTGTAGTCCGGATACCGAGAAGGGTATTTTTTTTATAAAATATCTTTAAAAAAGTAATATGGGCCCAGCAATACCTGTATTTGTTTATTTGATTCTAGATGAAGATTATCGTAGGTAAGACACTTGTATGCACTTTTAATCCGAGTTCAATTTCATTCACTGATAATATTGATTTATTTTGAGGTTATGAGTGAACAATACGAATAATATATTTACAAAATTATTTTGCCTAGGAATCATATGAGAATCAAGACAAAAATGCGAAGAGACAAACAAGATCCATTTGGGATACCTGATGAAGTGTTTTTGAAGTGTTATCGGTTAAATAAAACGTTAGTGAAAGATATAAATAAATGACATTCTAGTAGCATTCCATTTGATTTAAAGGTACTTGCTACCTAGCCGACTGACTGCTAGTGCGTGGCGGATGTTGAGTGTTGGCAAGTATGTGGATAATAACGCTCGCCTGGTTAGCACTCGCCGAGGGACAAGTGAGAGTGTAGACGGGCCATAAGGTTGTAGTATATGGATATTATCTATAAAAGAACAGTAATTAAAAATTTGTATTTCAATAAAACACACCTTTTTGCTTCACTGCAACTCATTTTAACAACAATTTAATTACACGAATAGTTACCACAAAGAAATAAATGACGCGAAGTCACAACAGACAAAGTTGATTTTCAGCTTTTTATGGTTTGGTGTTAAGTTAACAACGCTGTATCTCTACTGCTACAGAGGCCCGATTGCAGCCGTGGTTCTGGAATACGACTTATGGCGGTCGCTGTAATGTAGCAACTTACAGTTCTACTGTAAGCTGCAGAAATGTAGGCTACAGAGAAGTTTCAGAATCGACCCATAAGAAATAGATCCAATTCCAGGGAGTGAGTATTATGTGCAAGTTTGGTATGTGCTGAGTAAATGTATTCATTACCCTAATTCAATTTATAGCATGTTTCGTCCACAGCGTTCTTAAGTATTATTTAACTTCAGGTTCTCTCTCATACAAGCCCTGACGAAATCAATGCTCATTTCACTGTTTATATTCTTGTTGTTACACGGACAATATAAAATATTGGGATAGATATGTTGATGACATCTTGTGCGTCTGGGAGGGTCCCAGTTCTTTAGCTGAAGAATTCTTAACCTATATCAATAGTATACATACCAACATCAATTTCACAATGGAAATAGGAAAACATTTCAAGATCAATTTTCTTGATATTACAATTAATAGAAATCTTACATTAAACAAATTCACATTCCAAATTTACAGCAAAGAACAGTTTTACTATTTTCAACACAAAACAGCAACATTTAACTCCTTGATATATAGGTTAAATAGCATATCATTAAGTAGGGATGATTACAATAAAGAATTAAATACAATTTACAATATAGGATTAAACAATGATTTCATTATCAAAATGAACAGACGCTTAAAAAGGCATCTTCTTAATAGAGTAAATAACCACACCTCAACTAGTCAGGATGTTCTTGCTCCAAATGCTTGAAATGTGCACAGGGTCATTACATACAATTATACTAATAGTGTCGGTCTTTCCAAAGTTTTTAATAACTATCAGAAAATTTTAACTTTTAGAAACGTTAGGTGGGATTCTTAATAATACTGTTAATTAACAGTATTATATTATTAATAATATAGATATTTTACAAAAATAGTATAGTTTCCCTGTAGTGTCGTGCTGTGTATCTTGGGGAAACAGGCAGAAAGTTAGGACTCAGACTGAGGAAACATATTTAAGATAAAATATGTAAATTCTGAAGTGGGTAGGAATATCCTTCTTACAGGTCATAAGTTGGGGGAAAGGAAGATTACACTGACTAAACAAGAAAACAACCTTGTAAAACGTAAATTGATAAAATCAATGGAAATACATAGAGAGCTTACTACTAATAACTCTAATTGTATCAATGTTCAATGTGACCCAAAGGTGGATACACTATTCACACTAATTTAAACACTTCATTTTCTTCCCTTTTCTATTACATTATTATGTGCTTCTAGTCAAATTTCTTACTAAGGACTTGTTTTTATTGTACATATACAGGGTGGTCCAGCTAAGGCGGCCCACTTAAATTACAACGTTATTAACAAAGTTAAAACAATAAAACTTGCAGGATTTACTCAGCACCTAAAAAGCTCCAAAAAACACTACTAGTGTCTGTTATGCCGCGCATAGTTTTTGCGCAAGTGCATATAAAAGTGATGATGAAAATGAACTTTTTTTTACATATTTTATATCAGCAAGTAATTCCGCATACAACGGCATAAACATTTCTGCAAAAAAATGGCGAAGGGAACAAAATCATTTTTTTATTATTGTAGTTTTATTTACCAAGTTTCCATTTCACTATATTGGAAGTGATATTTCTGTTATTATTATGTAATTTCTCCCTATATTTTTAGTAAAATAATATTTTCATGAAAGCTGTAAATAAAACGATTACCTCCAATTAAACTTACAAACATATTTATTATATCTCTAACATGAACAATAAGAATAAAACTTTATTTAATTGAAAAAAATTCTAAAAATATAAAATACTACTAGGTGCATATTTTAAAAGTATACATACAACATATAAACATTTATATGTCTGATAAACATATTACTCATTGAATGACATTGTTTACTAAAGCAAAGTATTTCAAAAAAGTTTTTGGTCTATCATTATCAATAAATCATACTTGAAAACCTTTCATAACATTTGTCAGGGGTTAATATTTACTTATATCCAAACAGTAACTTGGGCACTTGAGAATCTTGTTGAATCTACCGACCATAATGGAAGTAAGAATACACAACACGTTGAAAATTAAACTGCAATAATGCAAAATTGACGAAAAAATCGACGCTTCTTGCGAGCATATAGTATATTGATGATTTACGATTTTTCTCATTATTATCCTCGCACAATGACATCCCACCGACCACTATAATAGCCAATGCCAGGTATATTTATCTAAATAGGATATCAAAGCCATTTTGCATGAATTATCTCGCGGGACAACAAGCTTTGGAAGCGATGCCAGATACATGGTATGCAAATGAGCTCAATCCCAATCCAACAATTAACAGAGTGCGTGAAAGGGCTTCAGCGAGGGAAGACGAAAGGCTGTGGAAGTTACACCGTCGATAGGGCGCAAGAGTACATCCAAGCGTATGCATTCTTGATCAAAGAAGGCTCCTCGGAGGACTAAACATTGTCCGGAGGATCGTAATGAGAATGCACAGTCGTGGCACGGTCGCGATTGTGTCGGCTCGTGATTATTCATCATCCTTGCTGATAGGCAACGCTCGAATCTAGATTGGACGTTCCCAGCTATTCTGCACGCTTGGGCAAGATGAGACCGACAATAAGTCTGATTGTCGGGATTGGGCTCGCTGAAGAATCAAATTAACATGTGAACTTGGGTCGCGAAGTTCACGACAACCTGAAGACTGAACGCGAGCTCATAAAAACACCAACTGATGCGACAATCGAACTCTTAACAAACAAGCTGAATAAAATTATAAGCTAAAGAAAGTTATAAACTAAACAAAGTTATATATAAGCTAAACGAAAGCTTCAATCCTGGAGACAAAACAATGTATTTTCCACGGTCCAGTGTCCCATATTTATGGAAACTGTTTCTATCTTTTTGCGTTTGTGTCCCATAAATAAAATAAAAATGCATACGGACAAAAACACATGAATAATTTAAATCTGGCGGAAAAAGTGCATTAGAATAATAAAGGCAAGATTGATGTAGAAGATGGGGCGAGGAACGGGCCAGATATGCAATCTAAATTCGTAATATCGAGCAGAAACTCGAACTATGGTTTCAGATATTCCAACTGGACGTCGCGTCCTCGCTGCCTCGCCTCCCGACGGATCGCGTTCTAGAACTGGAGAAATACACATAGAAATATCATGAATAGTTAAGGAAGATTTATGCCCGATATTTCCCCGATATCAAAGGATATGGATGGCTCCGAATATGTCGCAATGCTTTATCTGATTTATTGCGAAAGAAGATAAATTCTAAATTCGGTAAACAAAATCCTCCTCGACGTCTCAGATTGCTTGCGAAGGATATTGCAGCTGGACTTTGTGGGAAACTTTTTCAACATCTCTTGGTGGTTTTGGTAGCGCAACAGTCGAAACTTATTGGCTCTTTGTTGTCCCAAGGGGCATTAGAATGCCATTTACTTGAACAACTTGTTTCATCGAGTGACGATCAAAAAGTATATTTACTTAGAAAATTACAGAAAATTCACAATAGTGTAATTATTACATTTTCAGAATAAATCGTGGACTTACAACATACATATACACTTGGTACATATAGGCAACCACATTTACGTTATTTATCTTTTAGTGTGAACACATAAAATATGAAAATAATGATAAAAAGCAAAATAGGATTAAATTATTATTTACGTAAATGTGGTTGCCTATAACCAACGAGTGTATATTCCACGACTAAAACAACACATGAATAACAGTCGAACATTTGCGTAGGATAAATACGATGTAAACATGCTATTAGTCAAGAGATTTTACCGAGGAAGTGTAATCGAAGCATGAGCTAACAAAGATCGGAGACGTGAAGGAATTTCCAACAAAGGCGTAAAAATGGAGAATATAACGAGCGCGCATTATCGTCGAACTATTCACACTGCTGGTTCTGGTGGTTTGAGAATGAAAAATTGTTAGGACGTCAACCTCCCAGACGGTTACGGATTATGGTCAATATTTAAGGGATCGCTACGATTCCAGTAAAATAACATTTTTTTGATAGAAAAGATACAAAAGTAATAAGAACCCTTAAAACAACCTAGTCCGTCTCTTTGCATTTCAAAGTAGCAAACAAACCCGAAAGTGTACCTAAGCTACGTTAAATGTGTTGGATAATGAAATAGCGATCCGCCCTGAAAATTGAACCAGCAAAAGAACCTCCAAATCCCATCGCCATTGGTCTAAATAAACCGTCGGCGTCGCGTCGCGTCGGGTAGACCACCGCTGATTATTGCCAGGTCGCCTCGATGCATTTCCATTTCAGGACGTGCTGAAAACCGGCCTTAAATGGAAATCCTTTGTGTAATTGAACACAGTGGAGCGCCAGCCACCTTTATAAAGCCATCCGCCATAATGGGCCCTTGGAGGAATTAAAGGCGACTGCACATTGAAAATGGCCACACACATTCGCTCCACTCTAAAGCAGTAGTGGCGAGTTATCTATAAAAATGGAAGGCCCATCTTATCGGTTCGCTTCTTCCTCGTTTTTATCTTCTTCTGAGGAGACAGGGCTTGCCGGGAAAATTCTTTTGGGACCTCCGCCCGGCCTCCTAATGGCAGTACGTGAGCTCTTTTAAGGGCTAAGGTTGTTACGATGCAATTTACACGACAATCTTAAAATTTGTTCGGTTTCGAAAAATTGTACCGATGTGAAATACGTTGGGGTAGTGCAGAGTTACTAAATTGAGAGCTGTAGGAAGAAACTTCGTTTCTGTTCAATTTACGGCAAATATATTATTAAAATACTACCAACCTGGTTGCTTACCGGTTCTATTATAACACTTTTAGTTTTACACATTTAAACAAAAGTAATACATACATTAATTTATAATCTGGTTGAATCAATAAAATTACATTAGATAAATAGGTAATTTAAAATTCAAAACTTGTAAATAATTTATTAATCTACTCTCTACCTAATAAGGCGATTCAACCAATGGTATCGCATCCAAAGGTCATGTTTTGATCTTCGACAGACCTACAGGTAATTTCCAAAAACAAAAACGTACCAATAATAGAATAGTAGAATGATATAAAAATTTTACCATTTCCTTCACTACAATATCTCATTCTTACTCAGAAATATCTCTAATTTTCGTTAAGGTGGCTGACCAGTAAACAAACTTATTTGTAAACATTGACATGTGTCCTTCTCTAACGTCAACGACGACATATATCTATCCCGTCGCGGGAATTTTGAATCCGTTTCGAACTTTTCAGATTT
>JAWQRP010002327.1:0-15888 GCA_033557875.1 Quadriops clusia | reverse complement strand
ATGCGATTGAAACACATATATGTGATTGAAATTATCCCACCAAAGATCAAATTGTTTGAATTTGCCGCCCCTAGTTCCCCAATGAAAAACACGAATAAAACTAAATTACTAAACCGAAACCAGTGCATGCTGGTAATTTCCCGGGGGATTTGTTGGACCAGTGGTGGCAGCACTGAAATGGCGTCGACTAAACGTCAAAGAGTTTTGTTAAAACGTACTAAGGAATAAATCATTTTTTTAAAGAAAAACAATGATAATTACGTATGGTGACGACTTAAAAGTGCTGTAATCTCGAAAACAATAATTTGAAGGTAAGTTGAACAGAATGGCGCCATGCAAGGCCTCCTGCGTTAATCAATAATGTGCCAATTTAGCCCAGCTTCACACGAAACGTCGTAAATCACTTTATAAATAAATAACGAACTTGCAGATGGTGTTAATGGGGTTCTAATGCATGAAATTTGCTAATTTTGGCTCAGAGATGATTTCGTTTGTGTTGTTTGTGTAAAAGATTCTGTAAGAGATTTTGTGATATTAACCTATATCTATGTATGTATGTATACCAAATTTGTGCAATATGTGTATATTGTTAATTTAGTTCTTTGTTATTTTGTTTTTTATTATTTTGTATTTTAATTATTTGATATTTTTATTTAGTATTTTTTATTATTTTAGGTACTTGTGATTAGAAAATGTACAACGGTATAGGATTGCCTACCCCGAGGGGCTCGGGCACAAACGGACATGTGCAACGAAATTGGGCGCTCGTCAAGCCTCAAGCTAAAGAGAAAAGTTACCGGACGGAACAGGAGTTGGTAGCCCTGGATGCCGCTTCTAACCGACAGCCCAACAAGGAGATCTTGGATCACGAACGGAAGCGTAAAATCGAGTTGAAGTGTGCTGAGTTTGCCGAAATACTTGAGGAGCAAGGGTAAGCTATGCGTTTTGTATTATAAATTCGTTTAATGTCTATTAAGTGTTCAATAGTTTAAAATTATTTGTTTTGTTATTAGGTTTTCAGAGGAGGCTATTAATAATAAAGTAAATAATTATCGAGCGATGTTGATGGGGCACGATGGGAAATTGGATAGAGCTGTTGACCAGTGGGGGCGACCAGCGTAAGTAGAAACTTTTTTTTTTATTAATGTATGTAAAGGGATTAAAATTAAACGAAGTTAATAAATTAAAATAAATATAGTAAATTAGGTAAAATAAATAAAGTAACTTAAGTAAGATAAATAAAGAGAATTTTATTTATTTTACTTACCCTTACACCTGCTGAACCAAAACTGGAGATTAGTTTTACTTGATGATTTATGTTTTGAAGATGGTTTTCTCGTCCTCATGATTTTACATAGAATCTAAAGAAAAAAACACATAAAATTATTATAGCGTTACTACATTTTTAATTTAGGAAATTAAATTGATATTATTACAATCATTAAAAGTTATAGAGACCCAGAAGATAAATCTTTTCTTCATATTTACTTGAATACTCATTTTGTTGGACTCATTTTAAGTTTCTTTTTAAAAATTCATAATATTTTGAAAAAATTCTTACATTTTAAAAAAAGTTCTAACATTTTTTTTTCCAATTTAAAAAATTTTAATTTTAATTTGGAATAAGTACCAACTCAAGAGCAATGAGTACAAGACAAAAAATAAGCGAGCAAGTGAAGCCTTGTAAGTGAGAAGAATATTGATATAGCCAGTGACACTGATATAGCTTAGTAAATATAGCTTTTTCAATCTCGGCAAACATTTGCGTCATTTCATTACCCAGTATTTAGGGCAACTTTCAACCGGTTTGGGGGGCAAGCGACGCGCGTCGCGACGGACGTCGACGCGTCCTGTTTAGTTACCGAATATCGATTCCTCCGATTGTTTTCCTCCGGAAAGGGATGCTGCGCAACGTCGCCTCCTCTCGCTCGGATCTTTACTCTAGTCGCCGCCGAAATCCGCGAGGTCCTTAACATGGCCACGAAATCGGCCCGAATCCTTGAAATATTAGAAATGTGAATCCTTTCGGCAAACACGAGATCCGCAAAATCGCGAACGTCTTCCAAAATGTGACTCGCAAATAGTCGGCGAGTCACTCTCAACTAAGTCTTCCACTATTTTGTCGATATTAGTCTTAGGACGAAGAAATAATATAAGTGTACATATCCGTAAATATAAAATAATCTTTAAATTAATTTGGTAGCTTATTATTAATAAAATAACTAAAATAATTTAAGTATAAATAATATGTCGTAAAAATAATATAGGTAAAAATAATATAGGTAAAAATTATATAAGTCGAAAAATAATATAAGTGCGTAAAAAATAAGTGCGTTATTTAATAAGTTGTGATAGTACATAATCCTTAGCTTCCAAATTAAAGTATTAAATATTTAAAAAAAAACAAGTAAAAAATACAAAATTAAGCAATCAACGACAATAGTATGTACTACGCTAATTCTGGGGGCAGACATTGCAATAACACCAGCTCTAGCACAGCAAATAGGATCGCTGTGGATGAAAGAGTTATTTTCGAAAGGCTTTGGAGAGGTGCCTTGTGTCAAGCTTTGGGCAATAAGGCCCCCATTAGGGCCATACAAAGGAGGACCTGTTGTTGCCATTGCCATTGTGGGGGTTCCCCATTTGCTAGCAACATTAGCAGTAATATTAGCAGCAACATTGGCAACAATTTTAGCAACAATCTTAGCAACAATCTTAGTAACAGTCTTAGCAGCAACAGCATCGCCTTAGCGCCCAGGAAAGCCATGCGATCCGTCGTCAGGTAATTTTGCATAATTTCCCTTTGGCCTAAATCCGCTTTACATTTGAATTTGCATTTGCAAGCGGATGACTGGTTGCGTTCTCGCTTATCCGATTAGAAAGTCTTTTCTACAAATTAACGGCATTTAGAAGGAGGTTTAATATACATATATTAAACCTCCTTGGGTATCTACCGCATTTAATTAGTCATGTAAATGACAATTATGTATTATCACGTATATGTGGTATTATCTCGATATCTGTGGTAGTACCACATAATATGTATAAGATAAAATATTTTTTTTATATAAGTTATACCTAAGAGTTTATATTAAAGAAAAAAAATAATAAAAAAAATGTACGTTGATTTACATTTTTTTTTATATTCCTAGAAAATGCAAATCAAGTAAAAGTATAATTAATAATTATAATAATAATCTTGAGAACGCATAACTATTATGCATGATATTATAAATATTTTTAATTAATTATTTAATTATAATTTCGGTTGCGTATTAAACTGCAAACTTAAAATTTAATTAAATCAAAATTGAGAAAAACAACGTTCGCTATTTACAAAACAACGAATTACATCAGTTAGTGTTTTAAAAAATGCCCTAATTCACCCCCTAAGCGCTATATTTACATCGACGGCGACGTCGACGCCTGCGACGCCGACGAAACTCGTCCACTATCGTTGGTTCACCCCTCGTCGCACTCACCCCCTTATTCTCAATTTACGCCATAGTTATATTCGTTTGCGTTACGTTAACAAAATAGGGTGCATATCGATTAGTTCGCGTGCTATATTTCCATCAGTGAGGCGGGTGGTTTCCACAACGCCAATCAACACACAAAAAAGGTGGAATAATCCCTCCTCCTTACCCTCGAGCACATATTTGTGCCATAAGCCGACGAGTTGTTATGTTGTGACCTGGTGAACCCACCTCTTGTTCTGATTACCTTGGCTGAAGTTCACGTGCGGATTTAACACCCCTGTGATTATTTTCAACCCTGAACCAGTTACGCGACGGTTTCAAAGCTATTTTTAACTCTTTGGGTTAAATGAATAAGTATTAAAATACTTATGTATTAAAATATTTATGTATTAAAATACTTATGTATTAAAATACTTATGTATTAAAATACTTATGTATTAAAACACTACTGTATTAAAATACTTATGTATTAATATACTTATGCATTTAATTAAAAAAAATTAGTATAAAAGATCTGCAAAATAATAGTTTATAATTTGCAAAATATTGTTTAAAAAAAATTGCAAATTAATTAAAGATGGTGTGTTATAGTGCCCATTTAGACTTCAATGATCCAGAGTGAGTTTTTTCGATAATTTCCATTTTAAAAAATTATAATACAGATTAGAGAATTTCTTACATAGATATTAAAATAATAATAATATATATCTATATATATATTATTATTAAAATATATAAAATTAAACACAATGAATTGGATTTTAAAATTTATATTGTTCAAACTTTCTAAACCAGACCTCTTTCTAAACCAGACCTCTTTTTTAAACCAGACCTCTTTCTAAACCAGACCTCTTTCTAAATCAGACCTCTTTCTAAATCAGACCTCTTTCTAAACCAGACCTCTTTCTAAACTAGACCTCTTTCTAAACTAGACCTCTTTGTTTGTTTGCAGTGTAACGGAAACCCACCAAGTGGCTGAGGCCCAACAGGAGAAAAACGCGAAACTCCGAGAAGCTTTCGGGATCTCCGAATACTTTGTAGATGGCAGCAGCTTCGACCCCGACCGAGCGGCCAAAGAGGAGCTGGCTCGGTCAGCCGCCATGCAAGAGAAAGAGAGACAGAAAGCTCTAGAGAGAGAGAAAGAGAAGCAGCTGGAGAAGCAACAAGCATCACGCTACGAACTCGTTCACACCCCGAGTCCAGAGCCTACTGCTATCGGTGAAAAGAATGCCGAGAAATCAGGCAAGAGGAAGAAACGCAAACACAGAGACAGGTACGAAATATTTAGAAAAAAAAATGTACTATCAGTAGGTACAGAAATTTAAATGTACTGTCATTATGTACAGAAATTTAAATGTACTATCATTATGTACAGAAACTTAAATGTACTATTCTTTATGTACAGAAATTTAAAATGTACTTCTGTAAATTAATGTTGGAATTTTGGCCTAAGCAAAATAAAATGTATAAAAAAAACTAGAAACATAAATAAAGTCTGCTGCTTAGGCAACCCACTTTACGCATATGGAGCACAGTTTAGGCAACTCACTATACAGGATGTCTAGCAGTTTATTTAGATTGGGCTAATTTTTATTACAAATATGTAGTTAAAATTATAAATGAATCAAAATAATAAATGAATCCAAATTGTACATTATGAAAATAATAAATGAATCAAAATAATAAATGAATCAAAATAATAAATGAATCAAAATAGTACATTATGAAAATAATAAATGAATCAACATAATAAATGAATTGAAATAAAAAATTAATAAAAACAATAAATTAACAAAACAATTTCCAATTACAGCACTTCAAGCGAAGAGCCGAGGAAGAAGAAGAAGTCGAAGAAGAGGAAAAAAGAAAGGTAGGCGGCTTGTTCTGACCCGTAGCGAACATCTGTTCGAGCTTAGAGCTAAGAAATGAATTTTGAATTTTGTTCTCATTATTCATTACTTAACAAATCTAAACAGAAAGCAAAACTAATTTGATGGTGGTATATTTTTTTGCCAATCGTGAATTGTGAAGGCCTTCAGGTAATGGTATGGTTTGGTTTCGTTTAAATTATTTTGACCTTGCGTATGTCTAGCTCATCCACGGTTGGACTGAAGGTGCGTTCCACCTAACCTCTTTGTTTTCAGTTCATTAAGCAAAAAACAACTAACTCACTACAGTTCAGCTGTTTTCTGATATTCGACCTCAAAGATTCACTTCTACTACATAATACAACTAGGAACACTAGAATAGACAATAGGTAAATAATAAGAAAGAATGCTTAGTAAAAACAAAAATAATCATAAATAGTAATAAGCAATAAATACTAATAAGCAATAAATCATAGTAATAAATAATAATATGCAATAAATAATAATAAGCAATAACTAATAATAAACAATAAATAATAATAAAAAATAGTAAATGAAAATACTAACAAATTTAAGAAAAAAGTCGAAATTAATTCCCCAAATAAAAACGTGAATCTTTGAAGTTCTGTTTATAATTTGTAATTAATGTAATGTCCGCCTTAAATTATTGTCCAATATATTATGATTTAAAAAAGAGCGCGTAGCAATGAATACGTTCTAAAGTTTAGGCTTTTTTGTGATTTAGGTCGGGAAAGTCAAAGGACAAGAAGAAGAAGAGCAAGAAGAAAGGAAGAAAGTCTCTGACTTCCGACGAGAGCGACTCGTCGAATGCGAGTTCCGACGAAGGCACCTCCAGCGAGGACGAGAAGAAGAAGAAAAAGAAGTCCAGAAAGCGTGAGGTTAGCTAAAAGTAACTCTCTTTCGATTTCCTTTACATTAAGAGATAGTTTTCTTATTTTGAACACTTAAACTTAGAAGTGTATAAATTGACTTAAACATTGTTATAATTTCTTCAAACAAACGTATTTTTTGAAAAATAAATTATTTTCGCATAAATTCCATTACATTTATCTTTTCTGACTTTCTTTATGAATTCAAGTACATACAGTAGCCGATTCTTTGTAGTGTTTTGTTTACTATTATTTCTCGTCATGTTTGATTCTGCATGATTTAACCTTTTCGTTGATGGAAGTAAACATTGTTCTGTTTGAACCTTGCGCATCGTTACATAGGATAGCCTGACTGGTTTGCAACGACGCTAGTAAGTACCGGCCTTTTGGCCAATCTAGCACTCGACTGCATGCTCTTCATATCAATCGTAAGAGTTTTTGTAGATTTCCTTGCAGCTCCGGGTTAGCTGAATCAATATTTGTCAACAAGATACGAATTTAATTGATTTGTTTCCCTGAAAACGATCTTGAAATTCCCTTAGAAATTGTGGTATACCGTTATGAAATTTGATGTTATAAAATTTGTCATTATAAAATTTGGTGTTATAAAATTTGCCGTTATAAAGTTTGCCGTTATAAAATTTGCCATTACAAAATTTGCCAGTACAAAATTTGCTGTTATGAAATTTGCCTTTAAAATAGTCATTTTGTTTCAAAATTGTTATTTTTTGCTAAAAATTATCATTTATTCTAAATTTGGATATATTTGTTCTAAACATTGCTATTTATCCTAACAATTGTCTTACAAATTGTTGTCTTTTAAATTTTGGTCTTATAAATTCTGGTCTTATAAATTCTGGTCTTAAAAATTCTGATCTTAAAAATTGTTGCCTTAAAAATTGTCAATTGCCCTAAAAATAATTATTTGTCCTAAGATTTATCATTTGTCCTAAATATTGTCATTTGTGTTAAAAATTGTCACTTGTTCTAAAAATCGTCACTTGTTCTAAAATTTTTTTTTGCCCTAAGAATTATCTTTTGCTTTAGAAGATGTCTTTTGCCCTACAAATTATCCTTTTCTAGAAATTTTGATATGAAATTACCTTTTGTCCCAGATATTAACTTTTACCCTAGCAATTCTCTTTTATCCTTGATCTT
Organism: Quadriops clusia; assembly: GCA_033557875.1. NCBI lineage: Eukaryota > Metazoa > Arthropoda > Insecta > Coleoptera > Hydrophilidae > Quadriops > Quadriops clusia. Next base: position 8,493 of record JAWQRP010002327.1, on the reverse strand, counting down.
GTTAGAGAAATTACAAGAAAAAAAAAATTGTAATAAAATTGTATTCCCGAGAGAAAAACAAATCACATCCGAGTACCCACGATTAAAATGTTGTGAGAAATAACAGTTATCGTAGTATTATTAAATAAGAGATAAACAAGCACCTATTAAGATTTTGTGTGGTTTTGTTTGTTTAAATATTGCCGTGCTGTCTTAAATTAATTCCTGTTTTCTTTCTGTATAGAAAAGGAAGTCCGGAAAGAAAAGGAAACATTCATCTAGCGATAGTTCCAAAAGCAGGTAGTTATTGTTTTTATTTTGTTTATTATTAGATTTTATTTCTTATTATATTTTATTTATTATTATATTTTATTTACTATTATATTTTATTTATTATTATATTTTATTTATTATTTTATTTTATTTACTATTGCATTTTATTTACTATTATATTTTATTTATTATTGATTTTATTTGATATTTAATTCATTTATTCTGTATTTTGTTTGTTATTTATTTTCCTTATTATATTTTATTTATATAATCTGTCATTTATTTTTTCGTTATTGATTTTATTTGCTATATATTTAGTTGTTAGTTTTTTATTTATTCTTTATTTAGTTTCTTATTTTTAAAATGTATTCTTTATTTTGTTTGCTATTTATTTTCTTTATTTAACATATTCTTTATTTAATTTATTCTTTTTTTAAGGGGTTACACCACCTTGAAATTTTCAAAAAATCGATTTTTTCTTTTTCGGCTATAAAAATTATTTATACTTTTCAGAATATTTTAAAAGTTAAATCACTTCAATATTCCAATTTTTTCCGAAGTTATAGCAATTAGAAGTGAGCGCGACAGAGAGTCGCTGATGCCGCACTGTTTTTTCTTTTGCGTTTATCTCGAAACTACATTTTTCAAACTGGTGTAAATGATATCTCAAGTTCTACTCGACCGATTTTGTTCAAATTTACAACACATATTCTTTATCATATTATCTATCATGTGACGTAGGATTTTTATGATTGGATGCCATTTGCCTAAGTTACGAATTTTTTAAACTCAAAATTTCGATAAAAACCAAAGTTTCTTTTTCAAAGTGTCATTTCTACAAAAATTTAAAAAAAAATTATCCTACGTCACATGATAGCTATAACCTTTCTAAATAAGAATATATTCTTTTTTTATTTTTCCGACATTGTCTGACAGAGAAATCATGTACGCCATCAGCAAAGGTGTCCAAAACAGAGCCCTACTTAATGGCTCATATCTCCCTCATTTTTTAATATTTTTTATTCGTTATTATTTCAAATTTTGCATAATACTACTGTGTATAAATGTAAAACAAAAAATATTTTATATATTTATTAGTCGCTTCAAAAAAAATTTAATTTTTATACCTATTTTTCCGAGCGTCAAGGTGGTGTAACCCCTTAAAGGAGTAAAGACTTACCAAAGATCTAGGGCTTTAAATAAGACAGTTAAAAAAATAAGACAGTGAAAGGAGCGAGAACATACCAAATATCTAGGGCTTTAAATAAGACCGTTAAAGAAATAAGACAGTTAGAGAAATAAGACAGTTAAAGGAGTGAGAACGTACCATCTAGGGCTTTACAGATAGTTAAAGGATTATATATCTAAGGCTTTAAAGACAGTTAAAGAAGTGAAGACGTACCAAATATCTAGGGCTTTAAATAAGACAGTTAAAGGAGTGAGGACGTACCAAATATCTAGGGCTTTAAATATGACAGTTAAAGAAATGACAGTTAGAGAAATAAGACAGTTAAAGAAGTGAGAACGTACCAAATATCTAGGGCTTTAAATATGACAGTTAAAGAAATAAGACAGTTAAAGAAATAAGACAGTTAAAGAAGTGAGAACGTACCAAATAACTAGGGCTTTACAGATAGTTAAAGGATTATATATCTAAGGCTTTATAGATAGTTAAAGAAGTGAAGACGTACCAAATATCTAGGGCTTTAAATAAGACAGTTAAAGGAGTAAGGACGTACCAAATATCTAGGGCTTTAAATATGACAGTTAAAGAAATGACAGTTAAAGAAGTGAAGACGTACCAAATATCTAGGGCTTTAAATAAGACAGTTAAAGGAGTAAGGACGTACCAAATATCTAGGGCTTTAAATATGACAGTTAAAGAAATGACAGTTCAAGAAATAAGACAGTTAAAGAAGTGAAGACGTACCAAATATCTAGGGCTTTAAATATGACAGTTAAAGAAATGACAGTTAAAGAAATAAGACAGTTAAAGAAGTGAGAACGTACCAAAGATCTAGGGCTTTAAATAAGACAGTTAAAGAAATAATACAGTTAAAGGAGAGAAGACGTACCAAAGATCTAGGACTTTAAACCCGCTTAACATTTACCATAATCGCGGCTATATTGAGTTATTGATTCGTTTATCCGAATTTCTGATTATTCAGATCAGTTCCGACAAACATCACTTCGCATAATTGAAGTTGTACTGTATTACAAAAAAAAAATTAGATTTTTTTAACACATTATTATTTATATATATATATTTTTTTAACCTTCCAGAGGTCGCGCCCGGACTCACAGTCCGCATCAAAACATTTTTAACATAAACTTCGTGACTCCTCGTGTTTTTGAGGCAGGTGGCCCAATATCTTCCTAAACCATGTTGAATAACCTCAGTACGAAAGTGTATGCCGATTGAGTTGATTGAACAGATTTTATTTACGTTCTCGGAGCGACAGTATGGCGCGATCTCTTGTGTTTTGCTTTTTTTTTACACTAATATTTGAACAAGGTAAGATAAAAATAGAAATTATACGACCAAAACGTCCCTACTTATTGCATTTTTTTATATAGAATGTCTTGGTACAAAAAAGAGCAAACTTATTTGCAATTTCTGGGACAATGGACACAAAAAGAGTGGTAGAAGAAAACACGGCATTTACCGGCGGTATATGTAGATTTTGTAGTTCTAAAAAATATCGACCTACCCGATATTCGTGTGTAAAATGTCATGCTTTCGTATGTTTAGAGTATACGAAGTTTATATGTGATAATTGTTAAAAAATTTTTCAAGAAATTGAATAATTTTTCATTTTTGTTCTAAAGAATTTTGTAGCATTAAGTTTAAAGAATTTGTTCTGTTAATTTATTAATATTAGCATACCAACGCCGCTACCGTTGCGCCACGGACGCTCCCTATATTATTTATATCTGCAAGTTATTATTTATTTCTAGTTTTTTCATATTAGTCCGTAAAGATCGTTATCCCGCGATAATCATTTTTTCTAACCGGTCCCTGCGAAGACGATAAGTCGAGGTTTCACTATACATCAATTCATTCATTCTCATACCTCAAAGCCACAGGTACTACTTGACCCTCAAGACAAATTGTTAATAAATTGTTAGAAGGGTTAAATAAATAGTTCCGCGAGTCTAAGCAAAATATTCTCTTGCATACTCACCCCCCATCGCCATATCTGTCGTATCTATCGTACCCTCGATCGGACCCTCGATCGGACCCTCGATCGTACCCTCTATCGTAATTTCTGCTGTACCTGTCGTATTTATCCCTGTCGTCGTAATCGTAGTACCTATCCCTATATCCTCCTCTATCGTACCGATCGTCGTATCTACCCCTAGTCGAAGAGGTCCTGTCGTACTCGTAATCGCAACGAATGCACCTTTTGCCTACTTGGGTCCCTTTTTCTTGGAGACGAGCTTCGGCAGTTTCTTCGGGTTTAATCGCTCTTGAAGTGGTATCATCTTGACTATTAGTTGGGCCATATCGACTTAGCAAATATTTACTTTCTCTGGGTATTCGTAATAACGATTGGGTGTTGAGGTTTAAGATGTCTTTGATTGTTGTTGGCGTTGTTGAGGCAGTGTGAGATTCATGTGCTGAGATTAGCAGGAGGAGTATTATCGAGGCAGCTAGGTTTTTGAGACAGGCGTCCTGCGGCAAACACAAAGATTTAATAGTAAAAATATCAGAAAGAATTAAAAAAATTAAAATGTATTGTGAGGATCGGTTTCACCCATGTTGTGACGATCCCTAGGTTATAATGCGTTTCCCCACTGGGTGATCTCGGCAGGATATACGATATATATTTCTTGTCTTTCTTTATCATTAAACTTACATAATCAAATGTATGGTTTGGTACCATCTATTTGCCAGCAGTGTTTGCGTTTGCGAATTTTTTTAATATTCGCAGAATTAATTCACTTCTATAGCGAAGAAAGCGGAATTTTTGCCAGCGCAGCTTTAATTATTTTAATTATGTCCCTAATGCGGGCCATTAAACGGGATTAATCAAACCTCATCGTAAAGCACGAAATGAAACACTTTTGATAAATTTTAATTCGCTTCGATTAGGGCCCGGCCGGGGCCCTAATTGCGCCTGCAAACTTCCCTCGTAAAATAAAAATTAGTATCACTAATTTTCCTTGCGGCCCCGACTTTTGGGACGGCAATAAAACTTTATTGAATAATTTAGAGCCTTTCTTACGCAGTAGGCACCTTCCTTGTGTTAGGGCGTAAATTAGTTAAAGTTTCGCAGAACTTCTTTTTGCCCCTTTGCGCTACTATTGCACATTAATGGGTATTCCCTGGCGAAAGTCCGGCGAAACCTTGACATAGCTCATTAACATGTTCCGCATAGTTAAGGCTCCTGTCCGGCGGCCCTTAAGTCCAAGGAGCTCGAGAAAGGGTAATTTACAGCTTTTCTTTGTTTCTAACGATGGAGATAATGTCCTGACCGCGACCCTTATCTTTTGATGAAAATTCCTGTTGCCCGGAACTTCCGGGGAAATCCGGGTTAAGTTTAAAATTAGATTCATCAGGTTAGGAATGACATCCCCATTTTTTTATATATTAAAACACAGGAAGAACCCAAGCAACCTTTTTTTTTTCGAAAATACGTTAGAAAAGACCAATTTAGAGGTTAGCGACCTAACCAATTTGGTTAGAATTTTCCATCAAATTATGTCGAAATGTCGACAGTGGGGAATAAAATGGAAGTAAATTTAACGTAATCTCGCAAACTAAAAAGGAAATTGGACTTCATGGTCAAAGTTAAAAATTCTGACAAAATATGATATAAATAAATAAAAAATATATATGAGAGACCACCTGAGAGTAAACAGATGACTCACGCAGTAATTACACACTAAATTAAATTCGATGCAAATCCAAGCCGGGTTTCACATTTCTTTTTTATTTTAATTGCACAAGCCTGGTTTAACACCTGTGGGCACAAAAGCGATAGTGGTACTCATGCGTGCGCAACGGTCACGTTTTTGTTTCATTCCGAGCCCGACATCCCTTTGTTCGAAATAAAGCTATTTTGCGAATGCCATTAAACTTTCAGCTCATCCTAAATAGGTGCCGTGAGTCGGACATTGGCCTTGTTTTCCTTTAATTCCGGCTGAGAGGGTGAGTTTCCGTGGTCGGGGGAGAATTGGGGCAATTTCTGGCCCATTTTAAATTCGCCTAATTCATCAGCGAAATCAGCTAACGCCTGTTCACCGGCGATACCAAATCGCCCTGCATAAATATTTTCTCTTAATTATTCTTCCTTTCAGTCCCGCTGCTTTGAATTCCACCGAACACAGTCTTTCTGAAAGAGCCTTTCAAAATCTCCATTAGAATGCCGACCTTACTTTATTACCGCGGAAATTTTATACTAAAGCAACATTCTTTGCGTTTATTTAATTTTTTTGGCTTTACATTTGTATTTGCGTACCTACAGTTTTTTTCTAGTTCGTTAGGTACTCATTATATCTCTTTATTATATCTATGTAGATTATACTGCACTAAAAGTGCTAGAAAAATCCTAGTAAAATTTTCTTCTATCGCGCAAATCATCCTGCTTACAACGATGCCCATATTGCCACATAAAATTATACACACAATATGTTATGTCTCATACAACACAAACGTAGATACAACATACTGATCAGCTTCAATGCCCATAAATACACTCTGAAAGCACATCCTGTTTTGAATCGCAGGAGGCTGAGGTGTGGGCGGGTGCGTGTGACGAGAATGGGGGTAAGGGGGCGAAGGTGAGGGGGAGAAGGCGCGGAGGCGAAGCAATAATTACCGAAATATATGTATCTATCAATTTAATGATCACGCTCCGGTTGTCCCGGAAAGAGTGACGCGTCCCGCGTCCGGATTAATGTACAGTGCGTGCTCGGGCGAGCGGCACTCGTCCCCCGTTTGCCCCCTTCTTGCGGCCGCTTAATTATACGATTGTCATCCTGTATATCCTCCGCATACATCACCGCGAGACTCGAGGGTGTCACGGAACGCTGGCGAAGCGTTCCAAGTTAACTATTCGCCACGTCAACCTGTCAATCTTTTTCAGCAAAATTGAGTCCTGAAAATTGGGGATTCCCCTGCGTCCGTGGCGGTGCGGGGGCGATGGCGGTGGTATGGCGTTCGCTCGTGAGCATCCGTGTGGCGTCAGCATATGAGGCTTGTCTGAGAGGCATTGTGTTGGATGAGTTTGAGCGTTGTTCAATTTTTTTACTGTTATTATTATGATTATGAATATTTTTTTTAGTAACATTTTTATTTTTATTTTTTTGGCTTTATTTAATTTTTTTGGCTTTATTTAATTTTTTTGGCATTATTTAATTTTTTTCGTTTTATTTAATTTTTTTGTCTTTATTTAATTTCTTTGTACATACTTATAAATGTTATTTTTCAAATTTGATTAAATAAAGTAGGTACATATTTAAATAGCCTAATTAAGTGTTTTTTTTTTTACTATAAAAATATATATTTTTTAAATTGATGTTTTATTAATGCAAATATTATTTTATGACCTTGATTATCTAAATTGTCTAATTACATGTACTATCAATATTATAATAACTTTTAAAACGTGCAAGAAACAGATTTCGCAAATTAGGGGACTTCGAGCTCGCTCGCTTCGCGAGCTCGCCGACTCGCGCCTTCGGCGCTCGTTTTTAAAGACAGTTAACTGGAGCTTTACTCGTTTAGTTGCATGTAACCCAACATGAAGATTAGCAACTATTAAACATAGATTTAATTAAATATTTAAATTTTTTAATATAATTTTTTTTTGTTAATTATTTTTATCATATGTTTTTAATTTATTTTTATAATTTAATTATTTTAATATAATTTTTTTAATTTAATTGTTTTAATATATTTTTTTAAATACACATCTTTCAATCCAATTTTTTTACTATATTATTTAAAAACTTGACTTTTTATTTTAATGTAAATATTATTTTATGACCTTTATTATCTAAATTGCCTAATTACATGTGCTATCAATATTATAATAACTTTTAAAACGTGCAAGAAACAGATTTCGCAAATTAGGGGACTTCGAGCTCGCTCGCTTCGCGAGCTCGCCGCCTCGCACCTTCGGCGCTCGTTTTTAATACACTTAACTGGAGTGTTTACCATTCTGGCATATGTCATCTAAGTTATAAATCAACTAAAATTTTGTTTTCAAACTCCAATTTTTAAATTATTGGCAGTTCGAGCTCGCTCGCTTCGCGTGCTCGCCGACTCGCGCCTTCGGCGCTCGTTTTTAAAGACAGTTAACTGGAGCTTTACACGTTTAGTTGCATGTAACCCAACATGAAGATTAGCAATTATTAAACATAGATTTAATTAAATATTTTAATTTTTTATTATATTTTTTTAATATAATTTTTTTAATATAATTTCTTTTGTTAATTATTTTTATCATATTTTTTGATTTATTTTTATAATTTAATTGTTTTAATATAATTTTTTTAATTTAATTGTTTTAATATATTTTTTTAAATACAAATCTTCCAATCCAATTTTTTCACTATATTATTTAAAAAATTGACTTTTAATTTTAATGTAAATATTATTTTATGACCTTTATTATCTAAATTGTCTAATTACATGTACTATCAATATTATAAGAACTTTTAAAACGTGCAAGAAACAGATTTCGCAAATTAGGGGACTTTGAGCTCGCTCGCTTCGCGAGCTCGCCGCCTCGCGCCTTCGGCGCTCGTTTTTAAAGACAGTTAACTGGAGCTTTACACGTTTAGTTGCATGTAACCCAACATGAAGATTAGCAATTATTAAACATAGGTTTAATTAAATATTTTAATTTTTTATTATAATTTTTTTCATGTAATTTTTTTAGTTACTTATTTTTAATATAATTCGTTTTAATTTAATTGTTTTAATATAAATTTCAATACATATTCTTTACTCTAAATATTCATTAAAAACTTAACTTTTTATTTTAATGTAAATATTATTTTATGATCTTGATTATCTAAATGCTCTAATTGCATGTACCATCAATATTTTAATAACTTTTAAAACGTTTAAAAAAGAGATGTCTCAAATTATTGGGACTCCGAAGACAGTTAACTGGAGTTTTCTTGGCTTAATTGCATGTAACACAACATAAAGGATTAGCAATTATTAAACACGTATTTAATAAAATATTTCAATTTTTTATTATAATATTTTTCTATTATTTTATT